>WYDF02185451.1:0-21839 GCA_009867245.2 Adranes taylori | reverse complement strand
TTGAGTGTTGTCCGTGGTTCTTTTATAAGTTTTCAAATTTATAAAAACGTTTGTACTGTCGCACGTTTTTCGCTAGATACCAAGTCTAAACATATGTCACACGAATGCATATTATCAGAGAATATAGTTTCTAGCTGATAAATATATATACAAAAGGATTCCGGGGAAGCTATTAAAGTTCCATATTGAGTGTTGTCCGTGGTTCTTTTATAAGTTTTCAAATTTATAAAAACGTTTGTACTGTCGCACGTTTTTCGCTAGACACCAAGTCTAAACATATGTCACACGAATGCATATTCAGACACTTACGAAGAAGAAAGCCAATACATAATTAAAAGTATTCTGTTCAGGCAATGATTTCTTTTGATAATCGCATTAGTCTACTTTAAAATTATATGTAATTGCAGGGATAGTAATAACACCTTGTGTTTCGTCTAGGTTGCCAAAATCAGATCATTTTGTTAAAAGTAAATCACAATCTACAATGTAATTCATATTTTCTCTATGTATAAAATGTGTTAAAAATAATTTTTTAAACGAGCTAATAAATTGAATGGGTATTGGATTTACATTGTTTCCACTTTGCGTTCTCTTAAACTCCCAAAAAAGATTTCCAAAGCATATTGATTCAATCTTCTGATATAAATAAAATTGATCCCTTCATTTTTTAAATGTTTACTTATTTCTAATAAACTGTTTATTGAAATTTTTAGACAATTCATAAACCTGATGCTTTTAGTTACGTCTTTTCCATTTATTATTGTACATTCTCAATGCATTTATAAAATCAAACATATTATTTAAAAAACATATTTGCTAGTCATCTGCGGTAAAAGAACTTTTAAATGTTTCCATCGAGTATGTTTTCGAAGAATTCAAAATATGAAATAAACTGTTGAATCGAGATATAATTTCTACAGTTCCTAGAGCGTACTCTAGAAATTTTCCTAAATTTATATAGGGTCTAGTGCAGCTCCAACAGTATGACTTATTGAGTAGCAAACTTGACACGCATTTTTGGAAGTTATTAGGGTATATGTGGCTATTGGTAAGTTTAGGTGCCAGTCTATTTTTTAGTTGTTTATGTTTCAAAAAACTCAACAAAACTTTTATTCTTTTCGAGATGGCTGCAGTATTTTCGGTAGAAACCAATTTTCTTGGTTAGAAACCAATTTTCTTGGTAGAAGCAATTGGTGTTGCTGCTTGTAAGAGATGACTCCGATCCAAGTTCAAAAATATTTTCGTTTCGAAATGCTTGCTGAATATTCGATATATTGAATTTAATTCTTGTAATGTTTTTGAACTTAGATCATTCTGCCTGAAGCCTCTAACCATTTTCTACAACTGTATAAAAGTACTCGTTAAAACTAATACAAAATAAATATACATTTATGAGTATGCTTTTTTTACATTTAAGTGTATACTTTTTCTAAAGAATTTTATTGATTTTTCCTATTTCATATTAAAGCGATTCTTGCAGTTTTTATACGCGCAATACCTTTTCTTCCAACAACTTTTTTAGTCATTTAGTTTATTTAAAACTAACAAAACTCTAGTTTAGGCAAAATTCAACACCAACTTTATCAAAATTAACTCAAACTTTAATAAATCTTTTATAACTAACAACGAAGAATTAAATTAAAAATTCTATAGCATGTGCGTACTTTCGAAAACTAAAAATAATGTTCTTCAAACATTAATAAAATTTCAGTCTAATAAAGAAAATAGTCATAATATTATTCAAAACAATAATATATAAAATAAGAATTTGTTTACTTACCAGCATATTTCTTTAAAAATGCACATTACACACTAAACAATAATAGATAATATGAAGCACAATGAACTGTATAATAGCTAGCAAGCTCGCATACATGTTTATGATAAGACACAGATGACAGTTGCGTGTGCAGTATATTGTCGCAGTATATTGTAGTGTTGGTCGTTTTGTACATGTGCTTTTGCAAAGCCTATTGGTTAAAGCATCAACTGAACTTCAACGGATCATAAGCAATGTATTTCGGACATTTAATTCGGATGTAACTCTTTATATTTTTCTAATTTCGTTTCTTTTTCTCGAGTTTCGCTTATGGCATGTGGTATCCTCGAAGATCTTTATTACAAGGGCTGTTCAATAATATGAGGATGTACTGCAATTGTACTACCTATAAAAACTGAACGAATCCCCACATGACTTAATCGAGGAGGAATTACGGTGGCAAAATTAGCCAACATCCTTCCTATTGGTGTCGGTTATTGGCCACAGTCATTCCAAATCCGAAGGCGAAAGTTTTCTGACAACCAAAAATGAATAAAATGTTCGTCCCGTTTAAATGAATTTAGGCAGAAGTAGTATTATTTAATATGTAAAATCACTGATGATGGATACAAACTATTTAAATGAATACAAAGTAAAAGAGGCACTTCATTCTGTTTATTACATACCAGATTTTATTACTAACGATGAAGAAGATTCAATTTTGAAAAAAATATATGGTGCTCCAAAACCAAAGTGGACTTATTTAAAAAATAGAAGACTTCAAAATTACGGCGGGATACCTCACAGCAAAGGGCTTATACCTGAAGAAATTCCAGACTGGCTACAGATTTTAATGAATCGCGTGTCTGATCTAAATATGTTTCAAACGATGCAAAACAAAAAATGTTATGCAAATCATTGTCTGATAAACGAGTATTTACCCGGTCAAGGTATTATGCCGCATCTTGATGGACCAGTTTTTTTTCCTGTGATCACTACTATTAGTCTCTCTTCTCATACTATCCTCCAATTTCATGAAAATAATGAAGGTAGAAAAATCATATGCAAGCTTCTGTTAGAACCCAAAAGTTTATTGATTTTGAGTGATGAAATGTACACAGATTTCTTACATTCAATTGATGAAATTACTGAAGATAATATAGATGACTTACTTTGTAACTTAGGCCATTGTCGTACTAAATATAAAGTTGGTGATATACTGAAGAGATCAACTAGGGTCTCATTAACAATACGCAACATTCCAAATGTAATAAAAATAAAGTTTCATTAGTATTTAACCGTATTTTTATATCATTCTGTTAAATCAAATATTATGCAGACATCATTGAGTTTAAATGAGAATTATCAAATACATTTATACTATCTAAGTTCTCGTCAATCATTATTCGCAGTTGATTCGCACTAGTAACCAAAACATAAAATTGTTTTCTTCTTAATTCCAATTTGTTTTCCAAATTAAGATTATGTTCCGTTAGATGCTGTAAACTTTCTTTTAACTTGCAAAGTTTCTTATCGGTTTCACTTCTAGCTGGTTGCTCCTTAATATTCTGTGCCAGTAAGTCGTACTGCATTCTATTATTCTTCAAAATTTTTGCTTGTTCCAAATTTGTTTTCCAATTTTCAATATCATGTTTTACATATACTATGTTATTTGCTATTTTAGACTGCAAAGATTTGTAATCTGTTAACTGTTTCTTGTTTGTTTGCATTAAAAGTTCAGATTTTCTAGCTGAAAACTCACACTGATTCAATTGAGATAATAAACGATCGTACATTTGTTCATTATCAACAGTAGATTGGCTTGGAGCGTTGGACCATTTGATAAAACTTTTTAACAGACTATTTAATCTTCTGTCATCTCCTGTTCCATCTCCATCAATTAAAAGTCTTCTACGGATAACTTCCTCTAGAATTAATATTTCTCTTTTATATTCATAATTTATTTCATCTACATTTTATAAAATAGTCAGATACCGCATCCTATTAGGTTAATTTTAATTTAAAATTTATATTTACCATCAGTCATGTTTAATCTATCTATTTTGAATAAAACACACTTTTAAAGCATAAAAATTATTCGATACTACTATGAGAATTTGTGTTAAATACTGAAGACTATTTATGCTAGCAAACTAAAGAATACTGTTGAAGTTGGCCACTGATTTTGGCTTATTGGGGTTGCCAGAATCGATTATTTATTATGAAATCAGATTATTTCTTATTATTTTTTTTAATTAAGCAAAGTAATAATCTTAATCACAAGTAAAATACTCAATAAGATAATTATACTTTATGTCATATGTATCGAACTTAAAGAATATAGAATAAATGATATTCTAAATTGCAGCGCCACCTGGAGGTTAACCTGTTACCTGTTTTTATCTTTCATATACCATATAAGTATGTAATACCTATAGGTATATGAAAGATATAGGATTTATGTTTTGACAATTTTTTCTATTTCACCTTAGTATGTCTTTAGCATTGAAATTACTGCAATCCGTTAATACGCAATTCGAAGTGTGGGTTTTTAGGAAGAATTTTTTATATAAAGTTTTTTCTAAAAAAATTGTTTCTTGCTCAAAAAAATAAAAGAAAGGCCGATTTTTCGTAGCACGTGTGTATGAATGTACGTACGTCTGAATGTTCAAGAATTTCTCCTTCCCTATGGGTCCGATATGGATGAAATTTGGTAGACAGGTGTAGACAATCAGCACACGGTTTTTTTATAAACCCAATATGGCGGACAGGAGCCATTTTTTTCAGAAATTTCGTATTCTAATTAGGAGCTTAAAATTTTGCACACAGATAGGGCTTTGTATTATGCGTTGAATAAAAAAAGTCCCATGTTGTCATATTGTATATCAAGCCATTTCCACGATTAAAGCTTAACAAACTTTTTGAAATATTTCAGAAACGATAAAAGATAGGACATTACATAAAGGCCTTTCGATTTTGTTTGACACATTTTTTCCAAACTCGCAATTTAACATATATACCGGGTGTTTTTTGTTTTGCTAACTTTAGGGTTCATTTTCTCGAAAACTTTCGCATTTTTTTAAAATTTCTTGTGTCGAAAGCTCCTTTAATACTTAAGCGATTAAGAGAGTTTAAAAACCTCGTACGCCATAGCACCGGAGTAATTTGATCTTGAATAAAAAGCGTACAAATCTTAAATATCTCTGTTCCTATGAAAGCTGGAAAAATGATACTTGGCAAACGTATGTAGGAGCAGGAAACCTCAATTTTGCCAGTGTGGGCAGATGAATATAGTTGATTTATTTTTAACAATAAATTTTTTTCTCAAAAACTTTTTGGTAACACCCTGTATATTTTCTTATATTTTGGTAGTCCTTGTGATTTGCTTTACAATGATACCACACATGAGGGTCTAGCTCTTATGATTTCAAAGATATGACCCTTAATAACTTAAAAATTTGAAAGTTGCCGTGGCAACAGCCATTCAACAATCATATTATATACGTGCAAGCATACATAATAGATCATATATGCAAAGTTACAGGAACAATTCTTTTATGTTGTATGAGACATAACTGCTTTCGTAATTGAATAAATGTTATTAGTGGCACAAATTAAAATTTTTGGAGGGGCTCGAAATAATTATTTTACTGAGGAACTCAGTTTTAAAATTCGAGGACTGAAATTTCGCTCGCAAATAGTATATTGTATTATGCGTCGAATGAAAGTAATGCCATCTCCGCAAGTGGTATAGAGCGCGATGTTGCCACATTTAAAATTTTACAAACTTATTGATATATTTCAGGAACTATAAAAGATAGGACACTTGAATAATCTTTATTCAATAGGCCACCAAAAGCTCGTTTAATTTTATTTTAAACATTTTGTTCAAAAATTACAAAATAAGATATATACAGGGTGTTTTTTGTTTTGTAAAGTTTGCGATCGATTTACTTGAGACTGGCTATTGGCTATTGTACGTAAATAACTCGATTAAACATAAAAAAAATCGTTATTATCTGTAATAGAAGGTGGAATAAAAAAACTTTAAAAACACTAGTTTTTAAAGTTTTTTTAAAAACTAGTGTTTTTATGAAAATTATACAATATCAATTTGAAAAGCCAGCCAAAATTTACTGAACGAAACAGAACATAGATAGGTTCAATTAATGTTTATTATTGCAATATTTTGTTTATTCCCGAGCTTTTATTGATAATTTATTTTTATTTTCTAGGATAAATGTAAGGTGACTAGATTTTAACAGTGGTGAAGCGGGACACTTTGTCGGGACACAGACATTTGTTTGCTATGTTCCACGGGCCGCACATTTTTGGTGAACAAAAAAAAAGAAGTTAGAAAATCTAACCCTCTAATTCCTTTTTTGTGGGTGATGACCTTTTTTTTGTCATCCATTCAAAATCGGGACTTTCTACGGGAAAATCGGGACAAATGCTATAAATTCAGGACAAAAAAACGAGTTGTAAAAAATCGGGTCACGGCCCGGGACAGACTGTCCCAGGAAATTCGGGTCGTATGGTCACCTTATAAATGTGGATGCGAAGGTACACTTTTTATCTTTCATATACCATACAAGTATGTAATACATATAGGTATGTGAAATATATAGGATTCATATTTTGAGAATTTTTTCTATTTTACCTCAGTACGTCTCTTGTATTCATATCACTGCAATCCTTTCAAAGAGGGGGTCATAAGGAACAAATTACCGCAAAAAAATGTTTTCCTGGTGAAAAATTTAAAAAGGCGTATTTTTCAGTCTGTGTGTACGTACGTCCTACCCATGGATGGTTATTCAAGAATTACTCCTAAACTATTGGTCGGATTTGGCTGAAATTTGGTAGACAGGTGCATACAATTGTTCCGCAGAATTGTTTTTTTTAAATTCAATATGGCGGAAATGTGCAATTTTTTACACAAGAAAATCAGTTTTTAAACTAGAACCAAAGACTATATATATATATAGTATAGTTTTTGCTAGAACGCTGAAATTGCCAAGTTCAAAGTTAAAAAAGTATTCAATATCTCTCAGAAACTATAACAGATAGGAGATTCAAATAAACTTTATTGTATAGGCTACCTAAAGCCCCTTCGATTTTATTTGAAACATTTTTTGTAAATCATAATTTAACATATATACAAGTGTATTTTCTCGAAAACGGCTGTTGGAATTTGTTTTTAATTTCTTGAACTGAAAGTTCCTTTAATATTTAAAGGATTAAGCGAGTTTAAAAAAATGCATGTCAAAATATCGGAGTAATTCGACCTTGAAAAAATTGTACTACCCTAAATATCTCGGTTCCTAGGAAAAATTAACTTCGGGAACATAATATGTAAGATTAAGGAATCTCAATTTTGGCAATTTGAACAATTGAATATACTGAATTGATTAGGATGGCCCTGAGGAGATGGGGAAAGCTGTGGAAGGAATAGGGATGGTGGATGAGGTGTGGAGCGAATGAAAGATGTGGAGAGGCAAGAGAGGTTTGTACGTTTTAGAGTGAGCAAGTATAATAGAAAGTATGAATGGATAATGGGGGAAGAAGGGATGGCTAGGTATTTAGAGTCTAAATTAAACATGAGTGTGAGGGGCTGCAATGGAATGAAGAGGAGAGAATGATGGGACAATTGGAGGATATGCTTTGGAGAAGAGGGGTGGGGAAGGGTAATAATGGAAAGAGTGATGAATGCGGTAAGGGTAAAGAAATGAACATTGGGATAGTAAGTTGAGGTAAGAGGGTGTTGGGTTAAGGTAAAAGTAGCAATAGGCGAGTGGATCAGAAAGTTGAATGTAGGGTATGTAGAGAGAGAGAGAGGGGTGGGGGTGAGTAAGGGGGATTGGATGGAAGGGCGGAGGAATATGAACAGGTGGGAAGATATAGTAAAATAGAAGTACGTGCAATGAGGGGGAGACTAAAGAAGAAAGGAGGAAAGGCTCAACAATAGGGGGTGTGGAGAGCATGAGAGGATAAGGGTAGATGTGGCAGAAAAAAAGAGGAGAAAGGTCTTGGTCGATCCTTCCCCTTCTATACTTTGGATTATTTATGTACTGTTTAATGAAACGGGATTTCTAAAGAATTTTTGAATTTAGTTTTTTTTTTGTGTTTAATTTGTAAAGGAATTGTAATTAGTTGAAGTATATAAGTTATAGTAATATTAAAAAATTGAAATTGTTACCGTATTTATTTGTATGTGAATTTAATTATGCCAATAAAGGTATCTATCTATCTACGAAATTGATTTTGAGCAATAATTTTTTTTCTAAAACTCTTTAGTAACACCCTGTATATTTTTATATATTCTGATAGCCCTTGTAATTCTCTTTAAAATGACACCACGCGTGAGGGGTCTAACCCTAATGGCTCCAAAGATATAGCCTCTAATATCTTGAAAATTGTTGTGATGGTAACCGGTCGTCAATTAACTGAACAAGTAGATAGAAGAAATTTATTAGAAATAATATTTTCTTTTTAGGAGATTTATAAGACTGCAATTTAATAAATCTTGTGATCAGTGGCGGTCAAAATTAATTTGAGGAGGAGTTCAAACGTATAATTTTGTTCAAAAATTCAGTTTTAAAACTAGAAGGTTGAAATTTTGCTCGCATATAGTACCTTATATTTGGAGTCAAATTAAATTAGTCCGAAGTCTTCATCTGCTATACAACGCGACGTTGTCACGTTTGAAACTATAAAAGATAGAATGTTCGAATAAACTTTGTTGTAAAGGCTACCTGAAGCTCGCTTACAGGATGTTTTTTGTTTTGCAAATTTTGCGATAAATTATTTCGAAAACTTGTAATTATTTTTAATAATATTTGGAAGCGAAAGTTGCTTTAAATTTAACCGATTAAGAGAGTTTACAAAATCACATAGGAGTAATTTGACCTTGAAAGAAAATTACGCCACGATAAATATCTTGATTCCGTAGACAAATATGACGATCAGGGGATTCGCGTGTTGCCGAATACGTGGGTAGGGGAATTGAAAAGTTAAAGGCCAGTTAACAGGATAGTCTGGCATGCGAAGTCCTGTTAGAGATTTTCCAAAAGTAGTAAAGAGCGGCCTGCAGCCGCATTTGGAGGCTGTTGCTCCGGTCTACTAGTCATATTGCCCCGAGGAAACGGGGGGTTCATGATTTGGCGAATTCGTGCGTAGGTATATTCAAAAGTTCAAGGCAGACTGCCCTGTTTTAAGTTTTACAAAAGTGAGTCAAGAAGGGGGCCAACTCGCGGCAAAGCGGACAGCGGAGCGGTTCAAAATCAGGTCATCTACAAGCAGCTCTCAAAGATAGATTAATGCTGCTTGGTATACAAGCTTTTGGGTTCCAGAAATTATTGCAATAATCCAAAGAACCAACTCAAATCTCCATCATCAAAACAATTTGACTACATACATCGATCAAAAACAATTGAGGTTTTAGAATAGATAAACGAGGAATTATTGATCATCCTCCTCATAGGCGACCTAACTTGGAAGAACTTCTTTCCCAAAATCGAACCAGTACCTACTGCATCAATTTCAGTAATTAAAAATTATCTGAAATCGATGCACAAAAATTATCCCGGGTCAAACCCATTTTCATTATGACCTCTCAGGATTCATAATTGTGGATAAATCGCTTGTATCTACACAAAACTTTGTGGTTAGGTTAAATAAACTTTTTTCCTGTCAGAGCCCTCCATGCAGTTCTAAATAAAACTAAAAATATACCCTCGCACATACTTTTCGCAAAAAGATAAAATTAAAAGTAAAATCTATAATGCCACAAGTAAAATTTCTCAAATTTTATATTAAAACTCTAAATAAGTACTAATTTACATAAATATAAATAAATATACATCAAAGATACATGTATCAGGTTTTTTCTTGCATGGCTACCTGTATACATACATTCATAACAATTACTTACGACAACTCTAAAATATTAATAATTCCTTGGCTATTAGCAGCAAGGATAACATTGGAATGTTGTTTCCAACAAACAGCGGAAACGAATTCATTCACTTCATCGTCTCGTCTCTCTTGTTCTAGTATCACTTTGGATGAGTCGAATTTGTAGCTAAATAATTTTCTTGATAGTCCCTTATAGTAAACGTAAAGTGAGTTATTCTCAGAACCACATCCGATGTAGTCGCCATCTGTAGCTAAACCGACAAAATTCTTCTCGTTTGCATGACCAACAAAAGATCGCACACAATGTGTTGAATTAACGTTCCAAAGTTTTAATTGCGAATCAGTGGAGGCGGATACAATTTCTGTACTATTCAAAAATTTAACGTAACTGACGGCTTTTTTATGTCCTTTAAATAATACTAAAGCTTCTTTCATATTCCTAAAAGCAAATGCAAAATATATCTTAGTTTAGTTTAAATAAAATGAAAAACTAAAAAGAATAAAACTTGATAATTTTGAAGTAAAAGCACTTTTTATTTTAGCAATAGATTTGATATATTTTAAACGCATTCCTTTTCCAAATTTATTTTTTATAAAACAAAAAATAAATTAATTTTGGTTACCACTCCTTTTTTTAACTTCTTCCTTCATTCTATTCTTGAGTGTCGGTATCTTAACTAGTTGAAAAACGATGAAAAACTATGATTGGATTAAGAAAAGTTGTTCCAGAGTCGGAGCCAAGTTAATGAAATAAATTAAACAAGAAAGTGTTCCAAAAACTCCACTTTAATTGATATCGTAAGATGTTGAAAACGAAATCAATTGCCAGTCATCGACTGTCTTGTTGACATGTTTCGGGAATAACAATCATTCGTTCATCAGAACTGAATTTCAATGTGCTCTGCGGTCACATGTTTGAAATTAGTTTAAAATGTCTTTTTGGAAAAAAATTGACATTATTAACTGGTTTAAAAAGAAAAACAATTTTTTTTTCAAAAATAACATTTTAAACTAATTTCAAACAGGTAACATCAGAACTGCACATTGAAATGCAGTTTTGATGAAGGGATGATTGTTATTCCCGAAACATGTCAACAAGACAATCGATGACTGCGTATTCAATCTTACGATATCAATTAAAATGGAGTTTTTGGAACACTTTCTTGTTTAATTTATTTAACGATGATTGGGTTAGTTTCATCGCTTTTTTATCAGCATTAATTATTATTCGGAATTGTGTAACGTTGAATAGCATTGCGCCACAATACGTTCGATAAATTATTGTCAGCTGCAACTTTCAGAAGAAAAAAAGATTTTTCTGCTCAAAAAGTCGTATGGAGAATGTGCCAGGCTAAACCCGAAAAATGTTTTTCATTATCATAAAATCATAAGTCACGTCAACATACCTGAGATCGTAATAATGTACACAATGATCGGCACTACCAAACGCCAAATGGTATGAGCTCTTAGGATTGAATTTGACGCAACATATGTTTGCACGAGCTTCCAAAGTCGCCACAGAGTGGTCTACATTTAAGTTATAAAGCTTGACACGTGCATCATCCGACCCGGAAGCAATTAGATGTGTGTCGGTGGCGCTAAAATCGACACTCCAACAGCGTTTCTCGTGCTCTTGAAATGTTTTAGTACGTTGACCTGATGAGACGTCCCACACAGTCACTGTGCCTTCGTAATCACTTGATGCTAGAATGCCTGGATAAGAAAATATTAACCAAGGTAGTTTACCAACATATTATAATAGAATTTCTAAAATTATGTTTTTACAAAAAATAAAACATTTCAAAAAAATAGTATTTCTCGAAAATCGTCATACCAGAGAAAATGTCCAGAAAAATGGGATGTAAAGAATTGGTTTCTAGAGTACTACATTTTAACATCTCTTCTGTTTGGTGAAAATTATTATGGTGCTATCCTATATTTCATTCAGAGTTCGAATAGTCACGTAGAATGTTCTTTATTTCATGAATATTATGTTTTTCATGAATATTAGTGAGTACTCTATTTATAAATATGCGGCTGAGTGACTCAATAAATATATATGTAATGATTGAAAACAGTATATGAAGAATTGATATCTTCGTCATTATTCGACTATCGTGTCCTCTTTTACGCAAATTAAATTTTAATTGGGATGGAAAGGACAAATTAGCTGTGAACAAAATTTTTTGAAACTATATGAATTTGATTCACAGGAAACGTGTATCTCAGTAAAAAACTCGAAGTTATAAAACTCATATCTCTCACATCCTTATGTGCTATGCACATACGTGGCATATGGAAAAATAAATTAATAGGATAAATATTAAATTTTTATATATTGTAATAAAAATATTTTACCTTTGTGGTAACAATTCCATGAAACGCAGGAAATTTTTGAATTAGAAATCATTTCCATGCAAGGATAGTGTACATCAACTGCATCACGGATAACAGCTCCATAATCAAACACTTTGATACGTTTAGTGACGCCGGCTATGGCAAAAAACTCGCTATCCTTATCAAACTCTATGCTGGATACTATAGTCGAGTTATTAAATAGATCGCTAGAATAATTCAAAGTTGCCTTCGATTCCAACGAACTGTATCTAGAAAATTTTATTAGGTCTTCCCTGAATTCGTCCAAACCAGAATGTTGTATTTCTTCGCTCGGTTTTATATCATCACAAAAGTATAAATCTTTAGTTCTGGCAGTAAAATAGCATTGGATAAAATCATTAAAATATGCATGCATACGTCTTCTACGTGTTGCAAGTGATGGCAGATCTTGGACTAGTGTTATATCTAATTCATGGCCTAATTGTTTCGAAACTTTTCGCAATGTATCGCTTTTAAGTGTTTCAGCCGATTTTTGACTAATTTCAGCGCCTAAATTTGTGTACGTGTTGTCTACTTCTTTTAATTTTTTCTCAACTTCTTTGATATCTGTCTCTATAATAGCTATTTCTTTTAAAACCTAAAATTTATTATCATATACTTTATTATAATTAATTATTATCAATATATAATTTATTAAGTATCAAAATGTTTCTAGAAAAAAAAATGATCAAACAAGTTTTAAAACTTAGACATTTTTATTTTACAATGAATTATGAACAATTTAAACGTAGAAATACCTGTGATTTTTGATTATTTTTCTCTTCTAATAATTGCTTTAAAAATTCCAATAGCAGTTTATTTTGTGAAAAACACGATTCTGCTTCTAATAATTGCTTTCTTTGATTAAGAATTTCTAAAATTACTTTAATATCAAGTAATGTTAGGTTAGCGGATTCTGCTGTAATAAATTTCCGTAAACCTTCAACCTAAACAAAGAATATAATTTACATAATTTGTAAATATTTTCATAAAACCATAAAGTTCTATACATGATCTTCAACATTAATACATTTAATAATAAATAGATACGAGGACTCCTTATTTGAAACGCCGGTTATCTACAATATCTAAATTTGCCTTGCACCTGGTCTTCAGTTGATACTTTCAGTTCAGTCGTGAGCGTGCTACACAATTTTAACAGACTACTTGAATCGAAAATATAGATTTATTCAGAATTGTAGTATTGAAAGATTGTAACTAGCCTTTGGAGGTAACAAATCCAATGGGTAAATTATCACTGGATAAAGTATGATGAATTTTAAAGAAAAAGAAAACAAACGCAATTGCTTAACAATAAGAAAAGTTTCGGTAGATATTTAACGTGTGACTCCGAAAAAATCTGACTTTTTCCACAAAGACCACAAGAAGTCGTACACGCACGACGTACCTACGAGTCAGGAAAGATGAGAGCAACTCCATGAAGATATAGCTATACCAACGATGTTGAGCAAGTGTGAACGTCGGTTTAGTGAAGAAAGATTTATCTACAAACAAATCAATGCTTTAAAACGATCTTCGAGGCGACTAGTTAGAAACATTTAATTTATGGAAGATTAGATTATAAAAGGAGATTCATGATGGAGTATCTTAAAATATATAGTGTGGCTCTTCTATTGTCGTATATTTTCTTACTTGTATTTATAAATACATGAACTTCAATAGGTAATAGTTTTTTCCGTGTTACAATACAACCATAATAATAGCTATCTAATCTGTATATATATATATAAAGTAATATGTGTAATAAAGTTGCTTAGTGTACATATTTACTAATAATTGCCTTATAATAACATTCACATGTATTGCCTTAACGAATGTAAGTGTTATCTTGTAAAATAACTGTTAAAAACGACGCTTATTGTAGTACTGTTACATTAAAATGTAGTACTGTTACATTAAAAAACGCAAAATGCATACATTTTTATAAACGCTTGCATGCCGCGGAATTTATTGCAATCAATAAATGCCAATAATAATTAATTCAATAAATGCTAAATAATCAATGATGCATACGATCAAAAGACGTAAAATCAAATATTGAATGACAAAGAACATCATATCAAGTTCAATAAAGGTATTATACCTGTGTCAAGCAAAAGTACCAAGACCAATTCTATGCCTTGTGTTATAAGTTACAAGAAAATTGTATTCAAAAATTAAATATATAGGTCGCAACTTTACCTTTCATAACAATATTTCCAAAGCAATATCTTGGGATCAACAAGTATATAACTCAAGATACGTGTTTTGAACTGCTGAGTTAAACTGTAATTGATGGAGCTAGACATGGATGCTGGCAGAATGCAGTTTCAAAAGGAGATTCGATACAATTTACATCGCGTATATATATAAACAGGACCAACTTTTTTAAGTTGCAGCATGTAGTTTATGTTTAACTCGGAAGCTCTACTGGTTTGTGCTCATAACGTGAACTATGTGCTCATAACGTTGTTTCGTATTGTATGTAAATCTCTACAAGAAATAATTCAGATTCCTTCACCATGAAGAGTATGTTAAAATAAGATATAGATCCATCACCATAATAGCGCCTCCTTGTCCAATTTTATAGACTCATCGACAAATACATATATTAAAATTAAGAAACAAGAGAATAATGACCAAAAATAAGACACAAAAAATATCCGCGTCATCCCATGAAATTGATAGTCCTAATCATTGCAGTTATGGGACGTCTGCACATCCCTACATAATTATATTAAAAGTACATGTATCTGAGAAGATAAAACTGAAGAGCTAAGATGTAAAACGTTGTAATTCTTGACACTCTGATTCTTGACTCGGTAATGTATTAATAAGTTACTATTTCTTTAGTCATTGTGACAGGGACATAGCACGCATAACAAACTTGAAATAAGAGAAAGTTTGCCGCACCCCAGAAATTTTATGTTGGACAAACTTCATGTTCGAAAGACTACAACGAATTACGAGAAAAGTGTAACAACCGCATATGTAAGATGATTTGGTTTATTTATTCCTAACACAATATGTACGGTATAAAGTTTAAAGGTCGTTTTATATTAATCGAATTTTAAGTTTTTAAACTATCTACATCAGCGAGGGGTCAAAATTTTCAGAAGTGGGTCAAAATTTGTTCATTTATTTAGTACTAGCTCGTGGGTTACTAAGTCACTTGGAAAGGGAGTGAGAAAGGGAAAGGTTAAAAGCAACTTTTTTTTTGGTTCTCTCTTTTAACATTCTCTAAAAAGTTTACGTTTCCTTTTTGTTTTACAACTTTTACTTTTGCAAGTGAACAAAAAATAAAGGTCGCCGTCAAAAAATTGATACAAATGGGGTGGTACCATGAATTATCGCACCAAGTAACACCATGTCCAGTTGCCCGTCGCCCAGTTTATTACACCATGTCTAGTTTATTTTTAAAAATAATTTGGATCTCTCTTTCATGATATAAAAAATAAGTTTATAAAAATCAACACGTGGCTCACTTAAAAAGCCTGCGTCGGTCGGCTCTAACCCGCGGGTCATAGGTTCGCCATCACTAATCTATAGCAAAGATAAAACAAAACAAAAATTACGTTTTGTGAAATATTGCATTTGCAAACGGTCGTTCAGCCGTAAATAGCTGAAGAAATATAACCAAAATTGATTATGTAAAATAACAAAAATAGATATTCAGTTATTTAAGAAATTAATAAAGCCTTGATATATTCTAAAATAAAAGTACTAGTCAACTTACATGCTCGTCACTTTCAGTCGGATGATGTATACTACTCAGTGCCTCTAAACCATTGAGTCGTAATTTATGTTTCGCAATCAAATCATTCAATGTAAAATTTGGAAAAATATTGTCGGTGGTTAAAGCCATTGTACATCTGGGACACGAATGACATGTGTCTATACAGCGCAAGATGCAATTGTAACAAAATGTGTGGCCGCATTTTGTCATATAAGCTTCATCAATCAGATCGAAACAAACCTAAATTAAGCCAATGTTTAATTTGTACCAAATAGACTAATTTTAAATATCACGAGAACAATGCATAATTCTATTAGCAAACATAATTGCATAAAGAAAGTTGCAAAACTATTCCATGCAAACGATCCCAAAAGTAAAATTTGTTTGAATATAACACTCAATGAAATGTTTCTTAATTTTTTTTAAATAAATGACAAAAACAAAAATGTATGCCTTAAAAACCTGGAGAGGATTATTTCCTATCCACCAATTAGGAAATAATCCGTTAGGAAGGCACCCTGAGGGGAGCCGGTAACCCCCTAAGGACGCGTCCCCAAGGTGGCGGATCGGAGAGTGCTCATCAAGCTTGCTTGAAGGGTAGGAGCAAAATAAAATAGCTCCCGTGGACCAACAGGTATTCACCAACACGTATGGCAAGCGTGGCGTTTAAATTGCCAAAAACATTCCAAATGAAATGTTGAACTTATTACACCAGACGAGTAGAGTTAGATGCCCAGAATCTGGCACTGATACATCAGTCAGCCTCACGGATTCTGGGGGGAGGCAAAACCTCGACCATCTGATGTGCCAAAAGAATACCTACGAACATGCAGACATGGGTGGCATAGCTTTAATGGTCCACAAGAGGATTGAACATCTCATTACTAAGACGAAAGCGATCTCGGACAGAGTCATTTATATAATACTCAAGATCAACAGCAAGTACAACATGCAGACAATACAATCATATGCACCCACATCTGCCTCAACAGAGGATGAAAATGAGGCATTTTATTAAGACCTAATGGCCATAAAAAATACAGACAATGCCAAGTTCACCATCATAATTGGCGACTTCAATGCCAAGGTTGAAGCAAGAGTTGCAACGGATCTGTCGTATGTTTGAGTCTTCGGCCTGGGTAAGAGAAACTAGAGAGGGCAAGCGATGGTCGACTTTCACAATAAAGAGAAGATGTACTGCCTAAACACCTTCTTCGAAAAAGACCACAAGAAAAACTGGACCTGGAGGACACCAGATAACACAGAGAAGAACGAAACAGATTACGTTTTGGCCACGGTCAAGCAATATGTATGGGGGAAGGTCAAGCAATATGTATGGACGTCTCAGTTCTAAATCGATTTGACACTGGCAGTGACCACGGATCTGTGAGACCGAAGCTATAAACAGACACTCGGATGGAGAGGAAGCGCTTAATAGCTAAAAAAATTCGACCCACGAAGTACAATGTACGAAATGAAAAGGAAAAAACGAATTCAACACCTAGATCGATAAAAAGCTACGACCAGCTGAAGAGCTAGGAGACCTAGAGCTAAATGTGATATCGATCACGAGACGCATCGGCTTGACTTGGGTAGACTGTTACATCCTCCGAGAACACCAAAGATTCCTATAAACCTCAAGAGAAAGGTATATAAACCGTGTATCTTGCCCGTTGCAAGGTACGGGTTCGAAACTAATACTCTCACGAAGAGCAGCGTAAACCGATGTCGGGTCTGCCAACGAGCGATAGAGCGAGAAATGTTGGGGATTAGTAAGACCGAATACGGAACGAGGTAATCAGAAATAGAACGCGAGTCATAGATGTGGTGGAACGAGTGGCAAGATTGAAATGGCAGTGGGCGGGATCATGCAGAGATAATCTTAAATGGACCAAGACCTTGATGCAATGGAGATCATGGGAGTTAAAAGGATCAGAGGTCGACCACAGACAAGATGGCGAGAGAACATCCAGCGCCACGTGGTGAAAACTGGATATTGATTACACAGGAGAGAACGACGTGTAAACAAATGGAAGAGACAGATGCTTACAGATTGAAGCAGAAGAATACGTTGTCCTTTCGCAATAATTATGTTAATATGGTGATTAATATTAACAACAGCCTTACAAAGGTTATTTGGTGTATTTTACTATAATAATTTACCTACATAATTTACTGTAATTTAAATTATTACCGGACATAATAAATCATCTTGTCTAACGTTTAAAGAAGTTTCGGCATCTGATTTATTGGATTCTCCTGATTGTGTTTTCGATAAACGTTTTGATAGTCTTCGATGTAATATGAGCGTCTCAGGTTGAGCGGAATCCGACATGAATGTGCTATCATGTGCCATTAGCAAGTGTTTAACATTGTGTCTAAAATACAAGAAACTAATTAAAAAATAAGTATACAACATATATCATAAATTCTCAACACATTTCTTGGTTATCGTTCATTTTATTAATATATTATTAAAGCTCACGATGGAATCAGAAACCTATACTCACATTAATCACAGTATGTAGCTGTTCTAAACCAATCAGGTTTCCAGAAAGATAAATCAGTCATTAAATTGAATATAAGTTTCTTGTTTTGCAATTAAAAGAAAATAAAGCTGCAAAATTCAGTTGCAATGTTTGAGTTTTAATTCCATTTTATTGCAGTCCCATATAATGTTGAGTTATGCACCTTCTGAATCACTTAAAGTTAAGTTTATTTCTGCATTACAAACTAAATCATTTACAGTATGATTTAGCAAATAATAATAGAATATTCTACTTTTATACAAGTATATGTGGGTACGAAATCACAAGAAAAAGGTTAATAGGGATTAATTAATTCAAATATTTAAACGTAGGTCTCTTCTTACCTGTTGATCTATATAAACTGTTATAAACATACGTTAGACGGATGTTACCTTATTTAACCATAGCACCCCATTACCAGAACAGAGAAAAGTCATCTTGTTAAGAAAACCCAATAGACCATTTAAGATGAATATAATTTATGAACAAAATTTGAAAATTTGATTCTAATTTAATACCTAATTTTGATAATAATTTTAACATTTTTAAAACCATTGTGTAAGCACTATTTTCATATTTTTAAACACATAATAGTCATCTAATTTATATTATTGTACACATTTTCCGCCCAACAAGTGCGCGTTTTCTGTCCAGAAGATTAGAAATTTTCTAATGAGAACATTTTCTAAAAGTTGTACAGAGAAACTTTCTAAGAGAAAATTAAAATAGTCCAATTTACTATTCATAAATTATTATCTTACTTGTTTTACATGTTGTATAATTTCAAGGTCAGATTTGAAGCGCGTTCCCGAGGAAATTTCTTACTTCATCTATTTGTATCTCAGCTCAGTCCTGCTCAGCTCACATCGAAGTCTAAAGTGAGTGCATATTAGTGAAAGTAACTTTTTGTGGTGACAGACGCAAACTGCTAATTTCAACACAATTTTGTTTATTTTTTCCAATTTTATAAGAACTCAATTTTACCTCCCAAGAACCTAATTTTATAAGAATTATGGAATATATTATATTAGTAACGTGATATCATTAAGTGAGTTAGGTAAAGTCCACACTCATTTCAACTGAATCAAACTAAGATAAAATCAAACAAACTCGCGAAGCAGTCGAAGCACGCAAGGTGAGGTGAACTAAGAATATCTGAGTAACTCAATTAAACTCACCATCGCGAATGCGCTTTATGTTTCGGTAGTACAATTAGTCTTAAGTAAAGAGAATCATTACCATTAGTTTGTTTGTTTTATTTATTTAAATATAAGCTACTTTAATTATACTCTTTATTAAGTTTTGCGACAAATGATTTTTTACATATTTGTATATTATCTTTGAGTATAGTAATAATTTATTACTAGAGCTCTATATAAGAATCTACAAAATTTGAATGTCACCATATATTTAAAATAAAATTCTGAGCATCCTCTTATAGTTTTTGTTGTTTGGTTTAGTAATCGAATCCTAAAAAACACGTAGTATCCAAAAACGATTGTATTTACGATACTTATATCTGCTTAATAGTTAGCCTAAATAATTTCTATAGTTGTTATAAAATATAATTTACTTCAAAATTTATTACGATTTCATACAATTAATGTCATACAATAGAGGCAACACCTATTGTACCACTTAGGTGTTGCCTCCCAAAAAATGACGCTTTTGCGGTTTGGGAAATAATTTATATTTATTAATTTATATATTATTAATTTACTGCTGATAAAGCTGATATTAATTTTACTTGCCCATTGGTACCTAAAACCTATATGCTTTGCACATATTGTCGACTCAAATTGAAGACAAACATGTTTTTGCAGTTGAATTCGAAGAATCTTTTTCCTCCCTCTTTTGTATTGAACTGAGTTAATTGTTATTTTGTTAATTATCAGTTATTTTTATATTATGTGTGCTTGTTTTGGTTTGTACCTGATTGGTAAAACAAATAAATAAAATAAACTATTAACAGCCCACATGAATTCTGAGTAGGAACTGGCACTGGTAAGCGACTGATCCAGCCATTTAAAAAAATGGTTGGCTACATGTAGATAGACAAAGAACCTCGATCCAAAACTTCGTTTTGAATTTATATTAAGGGCTGGTTTTATAAAACATATAGATGACTGTGTTAATCCTATTCAATCAGTTTATGTGCCTAAAAAATAATAAAGGAAAACACAACTGTACACTGATCGTAAATCGCAAAGTGATCTCACATCAGTTATAACTTGACATATTTCAAAAAACGCAGACATCTTCTCTGGGGCTATTCCGTTTATTCAGTTTTCTTGTATTTATTTAACCATAGCACCCCTTCTCGCCATTCTCCTTCTCGCCATTCGCCGGCTTCTCGTCATTCTTTCGCCTTGACAAGACCGAGGCCTATATTCGACGTAAATAGTGTTATTTGTTTTCTATTTTCTTTTCTCTTATCAGTCATTAATTCACTACAGTGCAATTATTCGTTAGTTATATTAGGTACATAATGTGATATTAGTTATTAATTTTAATTTTTAATCTATCGTTCTTTCTTGTTATAAAATAAAAAAAGCTGATATAAAAACACGATGACTTATTAGCCGTGATAATTCAACAACGTAACTATTGACATCCACTGAACGTATTTCGTATTTAATTTGATTTTATTGTCAGAATTTTGCATTTCCTATAATTTTAGGTTATTCTGTAAAAATAAATAAAATTCCAAACTTATTGAAAAATGAAAATATAGACGTAGAATCAAACTGTAGAGGGTTTGATTTAGTAAAATGAAACAATTCTCTAGTTCCAAAATAACAAATAGTACGTCTGTTTGTAATTCAAAATCGAAGAAAAATAGTAAGGACAGGGAGAAACGTAAATCACAGTTAATTACTGATAAGCCTGAGCAACCCGAGAGAGTAAATGATAAACAACTTAGAGTAAGAATTTTAATGGTTAATTACATTTAATTAAACTTCAGATTTCTAGAATTTTTACGAATATTTATTTAGTCTGTCATATTTTATTATGGTATAAAAATTGGCTATATGTAAATCAATTTATTACATTTTAATTGTATATTTTCAAGTAATAGTTTACATATTTTTGGCATACATATTTTTATTTGCTAAAGTAACTGTTTAGGAAAATCTGTATTTGGCTATTTGTTTTTAGGATGGAATCAGACAGAACTACGCAAATATTGATCCAGACTCAATTAAAAACTATGTTGAACAATCTAGTTTTGAACATCTTACAGATGAAGTTTCTAGATCTCTTGCTGAAGATTTAAGTTACAGACTACGATTGGTGATACACGTAAGTGTTTTTTTTTTGTTTTGCGTAGAAGTGGAGAATTTTCAAAAGACAAAGGATGCCCGATGCATCCAATAGTGTGGGATTTTTACTCACTATACTCCACTCCCTGTTGGGATATTATACTTAGGAGGTTGGTGAATTTATTGTGAGGCTTTAGGATTTATCATCCTCTTCAGCCTGGAACTGGTGATGAGTTGATGAATTATAGAGTGTTGGTAAGCTG
>WYDF02185340.1:0-21839 GCA_009867245.2 Adranes taylori | reverse complement strand
ATATAATATATGTAAAAAACGTCGTAAGCATTATTATATATCACTTACTTTGTGACTCGAGTTTCGGGCGTGGGCCCATTATCGAACTTATATATATATATTTAAACATTTTGTATATTTTGTAATATCCCGAAGGGATTGATCTATTTATAAACTAACGACATAATAATTTTAGTTACTTACAAATAAATACATACATTTAAAACCAAT
Source organism: Adranes taylori (assembly GCA_009867245.2). Lineage (NCBI taxonomy): Eukaryota > Metazoa > Arthropoda > Insecta > Coleoptera > Staphylinidae > Adranes > Adranes taylori. The sequence goes on along the minus strand of WYDF02185340.1, from coordinate 21,629 downwards.
GCTCTCATATCGGCAAATTTATCCGGAGGTAAAGCTAAACGATTGTGCGCCAGTTTTAGAATCTTCAAATACTTTAAATTCCATATAGTTGCTGGTATAGCACTCAGTATGTTCTTATCCAAAATTAACTGTTGTAGACTGCAAACAAAAGAAAAACGGTGCACAACAACAAAGCAAAAGAAAAAACCTTTGAAAATGAAAGTTATATTTGTAATTATTGTAATAAGACAAAAATCCCAGTCAGTTTCAGAGTGAAACTAACGCGCGAAAGAGTTACAATTCTAAGAAACGAATGAACATATTGTTTAATAGAATATTGGCAAATAACAACAAGTGTGGTATCGAGTAATCCGTATGGTACAATTAGTTGCTTTAATTCTCAAATTTTAATAGAATTATTAGATTAAAAACATAAAACTTTAATTTTAATTTAATTGTTCCATTGATTTATTAATAAATTTGATATCAGATTATCATATCCCATTAATTCAATTAATTAATGAATACAATGAGTAAATGTAATCAAATTAAATCCAATTCTTCAAACATAATTTAAGAAATCAACAAATCAATGTAATAACGATTAATTAACAAATAATATAAATATAAATTGGGAAATTAAAATTAAAATCTCAACATCAAATTACTGCCGCTGAACACGGAAATAATGTACAAACGTACCGCCGTCTGTACGGGCGCTTAATGTTAAAGCTTACCGCCGTTTGCCGACAGCTGCTATACGCAATGTCGGAAGCCTTTGTCTTAAAAATGTTAAAATTTGCATTCAGGCATAATGATATTTCCGCATTTCTCTTGTTTTGCGAAGGCTATTATTTAAATTATATCGAAAGTGTTTTATGACTTAACGAATATTTCACCCTTAACTTAACGAATTTTCAATCATCAGTTATGCTATCTGTAATTGACTATAGCTACATGTTGAAGGGGATAGCGTTAACAATTCATCGCTTGATCTTTACTCCATGGGAAGAAAATTATGCTTTCCAAGATTTTGGCTGCATAAAGCTACCACCCATCACTTTATGCGCTTTCGTGAACAAGATACAGCAATTTTGATCCTTAGACATCTCATCGGATCAAAGAAACTTTTCTATTGGTCGAAATTCGAAACTATCTAAAATATTCTAACAGAAATTCCCTTCGAGCCACACCCAAGTGACGCCGGCTACTACGAAAGTTCCCACCGGTGAGCCGATCACCAGAGCTACTACTTTTCAACTAAATTGAGATAAAAGGACCCACGAATGCCACCGTAAGTTACACGCATTTTGGGTCTTGTACTATTTGTCTCCGAGTGAGCAAATCCGCACGTTTCAACTAGAATAATTCAGTGATCAAACTTATTCTTGGAAAGCGAGCAGAATTCGCACTCTTGAATCTGATTTCGTTCTAAGTAAGCGCCACGAACAAATCGTTCATTTTTACTTAAATTTAAATTTAAGTCAAATCAGTCAATAGTAAAATTCTGTAATCATCAAGTCAAGTTTATAAATTAGATGTCAATGTATATATCAGAGGAATATAGTCAACAGCAGAGGAAGAAGGAGACTAATCACCCAGCGCACTAAGGCAAAGTGGATAGCAGAAATAGAACTACAGAGGCACAGAAGATGACCACATCACCACCGACGCTTACTCCGCTAGTACTTTAGCGACAGCGAATAAATTCTACAAACACAGTAAATTCATTTTCTTCAGTCACAAATTACATCGTATCTTCCCATTTTCGTATTTTTGACATAATAACCAGTTGAAACAACCTGGGGGGTAAGGGAAGAAGAAAGTATAGGAGGCATGAAAGAAGAAGGAGAAGTGGTGGTAATAGGACCTGAGCGGCAGGACCTGATGGAGTGCCTGTGAAAATATGGGAATGTATGAATGAGAAGGGAATAAATACAGTGGTAAGGAGGATAAATGGAATTTTGAAAGGAAAAGAAAAAGTACCGGATGAATGGAAGAATGGTGAACTTGTGCCGGCGTATATGAGGAGAGATAAATTGGATGTGGAAAGTTACATGGGAGTTACGATTATGAATGGGTTATATAGATTGTTTGCGAGAGTGATAAATAGGAGGTTAGAAGAAGAGGTGAGAATAAAGGGAATTCTGTAGTACATGCAAAATGGGTTTATTAGAGGTAAGGGCACTGCAGATAGTATCGTAACGGTTAATTATATCATGAATAGAGAGATAGCGAGAAGAAGGAAGTTGTACCTCCTATTTATAGATTTTAAAGCGGCGTTCGATGGGATTGCAAGAGAGAAATTGTGGGAGAGAATGGGTAAGGTAGGGGTGTCTGATGTGTTGTTAAGGTTAATTAAGAGACTGTATGAGGGGACGAATGTGAGAGCAAGAGTAAATGAAAGGGTATATGGATGCTTTGAGACCATAAGAGGAGTGAGGCAAGGTTAGGTGAGGTGATGGTTGGAAAGGTGAAGATATGGTCTCTAACGTATGCAGATGGCATTGTATGCATGGCGAGTGATAGAAAAGAGATGAAAGAAATGATTGGTAGAATAGAAGGATATATGGATAGGAGAGATTTGAAGGTCAATATGGATAAGACAAAAATAGAGAGAATGTAGAAAGGATATATTTAATATAGGAGGAAAGGGCCTTAAGTGTTTGAAGATGTATATGTACTTAGGTCTCGTATTGACTCAAAATAGATCTAGTACAGGACATGTAGAGATGATGACGGAAAAAGCAAAAGGGGCAATAGAAAGATTAAGGATAGTATGGGACAGAAAATTTGTGGAGTCTGAGAAAGTAAGATTAAGAATAATGGAAGTGTGCGTGAAGAATATAATAATGTATCGTGCTGAGGTATGGGCTATTGAGAAGATATAGAGAATGGAGAGGGTTCAGGTGGAATGTGTGTCCACTCTATCCCATTACATTCGTTTTACTAATCGCTCCATTTTTCCTCTTCTCTACCACAGTTCGTATACTTTTTCTCTTGCTCATGCATCCAATGTTAGTTTTCACACTCTTCATATATAATATGTATATTAATTGTAAATGTAAAAATTCGTTATAACAATCTTTACGAATTAAAGTGACTACAGCCATATTACAAACCTTCCAACTGTTTAAGTTTTGGACCAGTGAACAGAGGATGTGTACAATGTATGCGTGGCTTAATATATTGTTAATTATTTTCGCATTTATCATATATCATACAAATATGAAAAATTGTGTTTGAAATCGAAAATCAATCTGTTCATTTGATTTGCATAATCATTTTATGGTCCATGTACTTCAAAATACTAAATTTTACTTGTAGTTAGTATTTAGTTTAAAAATATGGTCCTTAAATTATGCAAACGATTTTCTATCTTTGGAGAGCAGAAGGGAGGAAATAATAAAAATGTTACGGAAATTGTTACGACATAAACAAAAGGAGCTACGAAAAAAAACGAGAAGTAGATGGGAAAGGAAGTTGGTAAATGAAGACAATGATACTGAATGTGTGTGTATAAAAAATAAAATTATGTACGTGATAGAAGTATGAGCCAAAAAGCAGAAAGCAGAGATATAGAGGTGCAGACTGGATGTTTCAAGACAATAATTGGAGTTGATAGGTTTACGACTGGAGAGATTATGTCAAATGAATTTGAGAGGTGTAAGTGCTGAGTTCTAGATCTTAAGAAATTGGTTAATTTTCAAAGGAAAGTGATCATGGATGAGAGTCAAAGATTCTTGTGCATTGATGTCCTTTGAAATTCCTCTTAAAGATACCGGAATATCACTTATTCCATTAATTAACAATTGCAATAAGCAATTCTTTAATAAATCGTCAATTCAATGAGTAATCCTTTAATGTATTATAGATTGACTAACCAAATCTATTTATTTAAATCCTTCAGATATATACTATTTAACAAATCAATCAATCAATAGTATAACGATTAATTAAATGGTTAAAATAAACATGAATTGGTAAAAATAATTTCAAAATAAATTAATATTATGAGGTAATTCGCTTAAAATAAAATATTTCGCGTAAATTGTCAAACGATACCGCTTGACGAGGAAGTATTATCAAAGGACCTGCCAAAGCTTGTGGGAAAATATTTTCAATAGTTTCGACATTTACGCGCGTTATTCTCAAAGGATGCCGCGCTGTAACTGCTTTTTCCGACAAAATGCGGCGGCATGATTTTATGCACATATGTATGTGTGCATTTTCATCGTTAGCGATCATTACCACAGCTCGTTTTTAAATAAGTTGTCAAGCTTTGCACGGCTCTAACACTTTGGCAGAACGCGTTTTCAATGCAATGCTTCACTTAGCTTTGGTCATGTAAAGCTAATACCACTACCGTTTGGAAAATACCAGCACTTACGTATCCGTCACAAAAGCGCTGCAACTTTGATCGTTAGAAATTTTAACAGATCAAAAAGAATTTTTTATATAGGTCGGAAGTACAACCTTTTGCGGCAGAAGCATCCTTCAAGCCACACCTTTTTGCGGCCAACGCCGTCGAATGCCACTGGCCACCCAATCCGTTTCTTCTTCACTAAGTCCCGTCGCATTTACTATTCCGATTACTTATTTGATCAAATATATAGAAAAATTGGTGAATTCTTAGGGGTCGATGCTGGGACACGTTTTGCTCATTGTTCGTAACTCTTCGTAGATCTATCATCGTGCCCATAATAATGTGTAAACAAACATTTTGAGGTTATGTAATTACTAATTTAACTTTTTTAGCGTTATATGTCACTAGATTTGAAACTAAAGGTCTACTCTTAATAATTTGATTAAAATAAGTAAATCAATTGCGACACCACGGCACTGGTAAAAAACCAGTTTATAAGATAAAAACATAAATACAGTTGAAATATATGATCGCGATATTATGCATTAAATAGAGACGTAATAATAACAACAGAGTGGCCGGTTTCTTTGTTGATATCAGTATCTATGGTAACGTACGCATTAGCTAGTTGATAATAAGTACGCATTATATAGATACGATAATAGGTACGCATATATACGTATTGGCTCTTTGTTATGTGTAAACTGCTCTTTCTCCACTGAAATAAGCGGAGAGCATTTCAGCATAATAATTTACAAGTGAGTGGCTACACAGAGACCCGTAGTACAGACAACAGTTGTTTAGCGGCTCAAGTCTATAAATACCGACGAGTTATATAGAATATTTTAGTTCAACTACGAACTCGAAGCTCCAACAGCAACAGCAGCAGCCACCAGCGACGATCAGCCAACTGGGGATAACAAGCAGCCCGACAGAGCGACGTTGTAAGCGTCTGGTAAGCGATTTCATATATGGGACACTGTTCAATTTCATTATTTTCAGTAGCTCTATTTCTCTTTTTACCTCACCTACGTCCTACCCACTAGAATGTATGATTCAAACCTACGGATTGGTTTCAGTCACTCGACAACAGTGACATTGATTGTGAGAGGCGGTGTCACGTAGTTCATAGCAGTTCCTAGTATTCTTACATCCCCGTCTCTCCGATATATGATACTCCGCTTTTACACGCTTCCCGCATAGTTGCTGTTGTTTTTTATCACAACACCGCAAGTTTGCACCGTTTTACATGCACCGCTTGTCATAATCGCCATTAATGCGCTACTCTTTGATTTGACATTTAATTTTGTATTTCTTTCTGCATCTTTATTTCAAAGATCAATAGACGTATTTTATACAATAATTAATACTGTTTCACTAACTAGCACTAAGTTTATTTCAGCTGTCCGCAAGATCACGAAGCCTTGGTCAACTCACGTACTCGTAGCTACTCGTGCCCTTAGTAAGCCACTGAGCACCTGATGAACAGCAAGATCAGATTCAGCATGCGGTCTCACGTTAAACTGACATGGCGCCCGAAAATCACGTTTCCGGAAGATAGTAAAATCTAAAGTAATCAGATATTTGTTTGTGCCATTTGTGGCAATCGCTAAAACTCCCCATTAGCAGCATCGCGAATGGGAGTCTTTCAGAAAGTCCATGCTACATAGGGTAGATTTTATGAAAATTCTAGAGCTCCCCCAGTGTCCCCCACAACTCCACCATGGATGTAATTTGTACCTAAGTCCCCTGGGCCAGCAGTAGGTCACCAAGGACTGGACCAGCAGTGTGCCTGGCCCAGTCACGTGATCTATTTGAATCTGAATGGCGTCTTAATCAGATGTATTTAAAATAGTGCAAAATTTGAAATCCGTATCGACGAACATCAGTAGATACTATGTTTGTAGTTAAATTTAATTCAGGTACTTGGCGTTCATTAAATGTGATTTCTGTCCTATTTACTTATCCATGTAGCTGATTTAGAACAATATCAAAATTTAATTCTTGCACCTTTTTGTATGTGATACAAGATATTTTTTGCAATAACGTGTTACTGGTTATCTATTCTTTGCTCAGTTACGTAATAACCTCCACTATAAATTGGAAGTACAGTTAATGCCTATGAGCAATTTAGATTGCATTAAGATGTGTAATTATATCTTAGTACAGCGAACGACTACTAGCCCTTTGTATGTTGTCACTTCCAGCAATTGTTCCAGTATTGACTTGGAGGTCTCCAGGTAACAATATAAGTAGTTTTTCTGTAGGGACTAACTTCCGTAACAAATTTAATATTAGTACATCCAAAAATTGGTATTTTACCCTACTACTTTTTACCTGCACAACAATTATCAATTTTAGGACGTGCACGTGGAACACTCTTTGAGATATTTTCAACTTATTCGTGGGAAAATTCATTGCAGTTTCTCAGTGCTTTGTAATTATGCAACTTATAAATAAATATATTGTATTAGAACGAAATGATATAAACAATTCCAGTTTTATTACAAAAACTTTTAAGGCACTGCAATTTGCTTTAAATTTAACGAAATCGTTTAAATACTTTGAGAAACCGTCATGTGTGAAAGGACTGCATAGTACTGTGAAACATAGGCACGCGCCGGTCATTTACTTATTCTTCCTTCCGACTTGTTGCTTTATTTATAATAAATTTATGCGTCGCGGACGACTAAGAGTCCGTGAAAAAGAAAGAACGGATGTTTCGCGCCAAGTTACTATATTTGTAGTATCTATCTATATACCACAATTGTATTTACTTTATTTATTAACTACGTTATATTTACTACACAATCGAATTCCAATTAGCTTAACACATGTTTTATAATCCATTTAAAGAAAATTATACCTTTTATAGTTTCTGAGATATATCCAACAGTTTTCTTAATTTAATACTTTGGAGTTAGAGGAATGGGACTAATTCCTTTCAATGCAAAATACAAAGGACTATATGTGACCAAAATTTTAACCTAGTAGCGTAAAAACTGAATCTTGTGCTAAATTAAAAATGGAGGCCTTCCGCCGTATAAGATTTAGAAAAAAATAAACAAGCAACAGTTAACGACGATTTTTAATAAATCATCCCTTTTAATAGTTTTATGAAAAACCATTATTCTAAAGCGGTTACATTAACTAATATAACGTTTTGAGTGTTAGGAATGTGACTTTAATCAGATCACATAATCTGAATTTAAACTAGTTGCAATGTGAATTTGGATTTAGAACCTAATGTAAATTAACAGTTACAATTCCAACATTACATTAACAAAGTACCTCCTATTGCTTGGGATTTTAAAATCATTATAATAAAGTTTATTTGAATGTTGTTCCTTTTATAGTCTCTGAGATATATGCCAAAGTGTTTTCAACTGAAAACTTGGCAACGACGCTTTCTGTTTGGAGATAGTGGAATGCGACTAAATCCGTTAAATGCAAAATACAAAGGACAATATGTGACCAAACTTTTATCCTATAGCGTATGAACTGAATTTGGCGGAAAATTGAAAATGGGGGACTTCCGCCATACGATATTTAGATAGAAATTTCACTTGCAACATTTATATATTTTAATAGTTTTATGAAAACCATTATTTTAAAGCGGTTAAATTAACTACCATAATCTTTTAACTGTTACGAATGTGACTTTTATCAGCTGACACAATCTGTATTTAGACTAAATGCGATTTGAACTTGGATTAGAGCCTAATGCAAATATTCATTTACAAATCAATGCAAATTTTCATTTACAAAGAACCTACTATTGCTTGAGATTTTAAAATCATTACAATACAGTTTATTTGAACATCGTACCTTTTGTAGTTTCTGCGATATAACCAAAAGTTTTTTCAATTTAAAACTTGGCAACGTCGCGTTTTGTTTCAAGATAAAAAAAAGTAGACGTAATTCCACTAAATGCAAAATACAAAAGAATGTATATGAACAAAATTTTAGCCAATTAGCGCAAAAACTGAATTTTAGGCTAACTTAAAAATGGCGAACTTCTGATATATTAGATTTAGAAAAAATGGCTCATTGCAACATTTAACGACCATTTAAAAAAGTATATACATTTTCAAAGTTTTATAAAAAAAACCATTATTTTAAAGCTGTTAAATTAACAAATATAACCCTTTTAGTGTTACGAATGTGACTTTTATTAGCTCACAAAATTTGAATTTGGACAAGATGCGATATGAATTTGGATTTAAAACCTAATGCAATTTTACATTTACAAAGCAAATTGAAAATTTACATTTACAAAGTACCTCCAATTGCTTGGGATTTTAAAATCATTACAATAAAGTATATTTGAAGGTTGTATCTCTTATAGTTTCCGAGATATATCCTAAAGTTTTTTAATTTTTGGCAACGTCGCGTTCTGCTTAGAGATAAAAAGTCAGACCTAATTCCGATAAATGCAAAATACAAAAGAATGTATGTGAACAAAATTTTAGCCAATTAGTGCAAAAACTGAATTTTGGGCTAACTTAAAAATGGCGAACTTCCGCCACATTAGATTTAGAAAAAAATGGCACATGCAAGATTTAACGACCATTTTTAAAAAAATTATATATTTTGATAGTTTTATGTAAACATTATTTTAAAGCGGTTAAATTAACTAATATAACCTTTTTAGTGTTACAAATGTGACTTTTATTAGCTGACAAATTTGTACTAGATGCGATGTGAATTTGGATTTAGAACCAAATGCAATTTTACATTTACAAAGCAAATTGTAAATTTACATTTACAAAGTCCCTCCAATTGTTTGGAATTTAAAAATCATTACAATAAAATATATTTGAAGATTGTATCTCTTATAGTTTCCGAGATATATCCAAAACTTTTTTCAATTTAAAACTTGGCAACGTCGCGTTCTGTTTAGAGATAAAAAATGAGACTCATTCCGAAAAATGAAAAATACAAAAGAATGTATGTGAGGAGAATTTTAGTCAATTAGCGCAAAAACTGAATTTTTGGCTAACTTAAAAATGGCGAACTTAAGCCATATTAGATTTAGAAACAAATCGCACATGCAACCAACATTCAACGATCATTTAAAAAAGTATATACATTTTGATAGTTTTATGAAAAATCATTCTTTTAAAGCGGATAAATTAACTAATATAACCTTTTTAGTGTTACGAATGTGGCTTTTATTAGCTGATAAATTTGAATTTGTACTAGATGCGATGAAAAAAATTTCATTTGAAATCTTGCCAACATCGCGTTCTGTTTGGATTTAGAGTAATGAGACTAATTCCGATAAATGTCAAATGCAACGGATTATATGTGAGCAAAATTGTTGCATATTAGTGTAAAAACCGAATTTTGGGCTATATTAAAAATGGGGACTTTCGCTATATTACATTTAGAAACAATGTCACATGCAACATTGAACGACCATTTTAAAAAAATATTTTAATAGTTTTATGAAAAACCATTATTTTAAAGCTGTTAAATTAACTAATGAGTGTTATAAGTGTGACTCTTATCAGCTAACACAATCTGAATTTGGACTAGTTGGAATATGAATGTGGATTTAGAACCTAATGCAAATATACATTTACAAAGCAAATTGCAAATTTACATTTACAAACTACCTCCTATTGGTTGGAAATTTAATGTCATTACAATAAAGTTTATTTGAATGCTGTACCTTTTATAGTTTATCAGATATGTAATAGGATAAAAAGATAACTTTTAGCCAATTAGCGTAAAAAGTTGTGTCAAGTTAAAACTCGTGGCAACGTCGCGTTCTGTTTGGAAAAAGAGGAATCTGACTAATTCCGTTAATGCAACATACAAAGGACTATATGTGAGCAAAATTTTAGCCTATTAGCGTAAAAACTGAATTTTGGGCCAAATTAAAAGAGACGAACTAGTGCCATTTTAGATATAGAAAAAATGTCACAAGTAACATTTAACAACCATTTTTAAAAAAATTAGTTTTATGAAAAACCATTATTTTGAAGCGGTTAAATTAAGTAATATAACCTTTTGAGTGTTAAGAATGCGACTTTTATCAGTTGCCACAATCTAATGTGAATTTGAATTTAGAACCTAATGCAAATTTACATGTACAAAGCGAGTAGCAAATTTACACTTACAAAGTCCCACTTATTGATTGGGATTTCAAAATCAACAAATCAGATGCTGAATCTAGATTTCAAAGTTGATTATCTACACATTCTCAATCTCTATTGGTTTAGCAGTTAAGCGCAATTATAATGCTTATCCACCAGTGTTAAATATTCATGACATTCTAAAAACCCATTCGAGTTTAGAAAACAGATTCAACTATAAAAATAAACGAGTTAACGACGAGAAATGAAAAATGCTCGTAATTCGGCATTATGAAAGGAGATCTTGGACCTTGGAGAGAAAACACGTTCCACCGTATCTTAGGAAACTTACAGCAAGTCATCTAGGAAACAGATTCCTTTGGTTTGAGTCCAATACCGGTAGCATAAAACATCCATGAATCAATGGTGTTCCACAGGGGTCAGTTCTTGGCCCTGAGATTGAAACAATATGTTTCATGATCTGTTTAAGTAGGAGCTTCTAAGAGAAGCAAAGATCGTTGGATTTGCAGATGATAATCTGATCATTTGTTCTTATTATATCTCAAAAAAATTATACTGACCATAAATTTCTGATATAGCTTCATAAGCTTAATCGAAATTTCAAAGCATAAGAGGAACAGAATGAGATGTTTCTATATCTCATTTATATCTCAAATAAAAAAATTGAGAAATTAATTTTTTATAACAGTGTTTTGAATTGTGTTCTCAATTGGAACACTTATCTTGCAGCTTGTAAATATATAACAAATACCATATAAATTTCTTTGGTTGTTACATTAATGGAGACACATCTGTATACAGCATAATTTTCTTCAATTGGACAGATTATAGATTATTACAAGACTTTTCATTAAAGTTTTCAATGGGCGGAAGAAACGCTTGTTTTTTATTTGAGTGATCAATTTAACAATACCTATAGTATTGTTTACGCAAAAGTATTCACGTTGCTTGTTGTTTGTTATTTATGTGGAACATGAATAATCTATTGATACGTGTATCAAGATATCCCGTTAATAAATATAAACAGTAGATGTCAAAGAATACAAACTATCTGAGAGGTGTTTTGGCAGCTACTTATTTTGTATAGATTTTCCATCCTCTTCAGCTTTGATATTGAAAATTTGTGTGGATTTTGTTAGTTGATAAACGTCGTTGCTTGCAACTTGCGTGTACAGTGAACTTGATACACTTAAGTACTACAACATTTACCAAGGAAGCAAATACCATAAAAAACGTGCTGAAATTTTATTTATACCATGAGCTGTTAAGGAAATGAGAAACTACTATCGTCAATCGTTTTAATTTGAAAAAGTTGTAACCATCTTGTTCCAAGTTGGTTGAAGTAAATACTTAAAGGCAGAATATTCAGGAGGGAAACAGAAACCTTCTTTAATACAGGAGAGAGACCTTTCGAGTGTACGGAATGCGATATTAAAACTGGATTGAAGGAGATCTTGTAAGATATATTTGAACTCATTCAAGGAAGAAGTCCTTTTAGTGTAAGGAATGTGATTTCAAAACTTCAAAGAAAACAGTTCTTAAACAACACAAACGAACTCGTACAGGGGACAAGCCCTTTGAGTGTACAGAATGTGATTTCAAAACTGCACAAAAAAAAATAACTTGCAAGACACAAACGAACTCATACAGGGGGACAAGGTTTTTGAGTGTGCGGACTGCGGTTTACGGCTGAACAGTTCGTGATTCTCTAATACCTTCTCCGTAATAGAAATTTAGAGACCTCATGCTCACGAAGGATTTGGTGCATGGTCGCCATCTTGGTACAACAAGTCTTACGTGCATCTAGATATGGATCTCAGCGACAGCGAGTGCATAAGGCGGTTAATTGTCACCTCCCGATACACAAGTGTCTTCTTTGTATAACCTGATAATTGCCATAATTCATAATTGTAATTATTGAATTTAACTTGTTTAAATAAATGGTGGTTTAATGTTATATTTTTACTCGTGATTTTTATTTTTTGTGTGCACTTCCTTCGCCTTTAGAAGGGATTTAGGAATAAGCCTCTGGCGCGTTTGACTCATTCCAAGTAAGAACTCAGGAATCCTGACCTCGACGCGCATTAAGAACTTCAGCAAAGGCAACTGTTGTTCCCCAAACGGGAGCGAGTCATAAAGTAAGAAATAGAAAAAATACTAAAAAATACAAATTCACTTACTTTCTTAAACGATCAATCTCCTTCGGCAAAGTAAGTAAACTATTATCGCCAATATCAAGTGAAACAAGAGCAATTAAACGTAGAACACTAATAGGAAACGTTTGCAGGTCATTCGCGCGCAAACTTAGCACTTTCAGTTCGCGCAACGAATGAATCGCTTGATCCGGCAGGATAATTTGCTCTGGCAAACGTACAACTCCAGTCTGATATTTATTCAACCCTTGGTTTTCGTTCATGCTTTTATCGGTTACAGATAGTCGACATATACCATTTAAATCTAATTGTAGTTGATCGGCATCACATAATATGGTTTGATGTCTAATGGTTTTTTCGCTCTACATATAAATTAATTTAAATATGAAAAGAATAATTAATTGATAATTTATATTATTTACAAATATTTGAAATGTATAAATAATCAAAGAACTTTGACGTAACCCAACGGTTTGAAGTAAAGAAAAGTGGGTTTTCACAAAAAATTATTGATTTATTCATATTAATATAAAAATGGAGCGGACGTTAAAAACGCGTTTACTTACTTTATATACGCGCTCGGTAATGTGGAAAATAGCGTTGTATCTAGTGGTGATCATTGGCAATTATTTACATGACAGGCAAATCAACGACGAATATAGATAGTGTTGCATATAGTACCAGGTAAAAGTTTGAGTCCCGCAAGGCTCGGTCTAGGGCCTTTATTCGGAAACATTGTCTACGATACTTTATTGAATATACCGCTACCGGTCACAATAAAAATGTATGCGTTTGCAGATGATTTAGCAGAGGTAACTTAGAATAGAGAAACAACCAAAATTCAAATCGACGTAGCAAGGAGAGTTATCAAAATTACATTGTAGATGCAGAAACTAGGTCTAACTGTAGAAGCAAATGTGCATTATAACCGCCATAAAAGACAAAGGCCACCGAAACTGCAATAATTAGACTGATGCCCATAAGACCATTTCATTGTTCCGATTGTAATTACAACTGTAATAATAAATTGGTCTTGGCACAACATAAATATAGATATAAGGGTTACGGTTGCAGTTATAACAGTGCACAGAAGAGTGCGTTAATAAAACATATCCGCACTCACACCGGTGAAAAACAATTTCAGTGTTCAAATTTTGACTACAAATGTACACAGAGATCTTACTTAAAAGTTTACGAACGTACACATACCGGTAACCAACCATTTTACTGCTCCGATTGTGATTACAAATGTGGAATCAGTTTGCCTGGGCAGTACATAAACGTACACACACGGGTTAAAATCCGTTTGAGTGTTTTGAATGTGGTTATAAGACTGCGCAGAAGAGTGTGTTAATAAAGAATATACGCACTCATACGAGTGAAAAGTCATTTCAGTGTTCAGATTGTGACTACAAAATTGTACATAGTTCTCAAACGTACACATAGCTCAAGAGAATCCTCAAGAGAAAGACCTCAACTTCTTACAAATTAATTTAAATATAAAAAGAATAATTAGATAAATTTTTTAAAAGCTAATTATTAAAAAGAATAATTAGAATATATGGCTACCGTTCACGATAATGACGTATGCGTTTGCAAATGATTTATCAGAGGTATCTTAGAATAGAGAAACTAGCAAAAATAACATTGTAGATGCAGAAACTAGGTGTAACTGTAGACGCGAATGTGCATTATAATCGCCATAAAAAAGCAAACGTCACTGAAACTGCAATAATTATACTGATGCCCAAAAGTGCAGAGAAGAGTGCGTTAATACAATATATACGTGTATACTTATATAACATATACTCATACGAGTGAAATACCATTTCAATGTTCAGATTGTGACAACAAATGTACACAGAGATATTACTTGCAAGTTCACGAACGTACATACCGGTGAAAAATCATTTCAATGTTCCGATTGTGATTACAAATGTGGAAAAAACTTTGCTTAGCAGTACATAAACGAACACACACTGGAGAAACCTCGACTCGTATACACACTCATACGAGTGAAAAGCCATTTCAGTGTTCAGATTGTGAGTGAACCCAACGGTTTGAAGTAAAGAAACGTGCGGTTCTACAAAAAATTATTGATTTATTCATATTAATATAAAATGGGCCGGTAAACCTAACATTAAAAAGCCCAGTATATTACGAGCTAATGATGCAAGTGCTAATGATGTAACATTTAACGATACAATGTTATTTTGTACTTTATGAATGCGCTCGGTAAAATGGAAAATACCAATGTCCCTATAATGGGAATCATTGGCAATTATTTACATGATAGGAAAATCAACGACGGATAGAGATAGTGCCGAATATAAATATCAGGTAACAGTGTGAGTCCTGCAAGCTTCGGTTCTAAAGCCTTTACTCTGAGATATTGTCTACGATGCATTAATGAATATACCGCTATCGTTCACACTTAAGATAATTTAATGGAGGTAGCTTAGCTTTGTAGATACAGAAACTATGTGTAACTGTAGAAACAAATGTGCATTATAACTGCCGTAATAAAGACAAAGGTCAGAGATACTGTAACAATTAGACTGATACCCAATAAACAATGTCACTGTTCCGTTTGCGATTACAATTGTGGAAACAAGTTGGTTTTGTCACAACATAAACGTGCACATAAGGGCGTAAAGCCATTTCAGTGTTCAGATTATGAACAGATATACATAGAGATCTTACTTAAAAGTTCACAAACGTACACATTCCGATGAACAACCATTTTTCTGTTCCGATTGCGATTAAAATTATGTAAACAAGTTACTCTTGACACAACATAAACTTACGTTGTCACAAGGATGAAAAGCGGTTTGAGTGCTTAGATTGGGTTATTAGAGCGTACAGAGGAGTGCGTTAATAAAGCATATACGCACTCATACAGGTGAAAGCCATTAAAGTTTTCAGATTGTGACTACAAAAATGTTCATATTATTACAAGTGCTAAAGATGTAACACTTAACGTTAAAAACGCGTTTACTTACTTTGTAGACGCGCTCGGTAGAGTGGAATACAGAGATGTATCTAGTGGTGATCATTGGCAATAATTTACATGACAGGCAAATCAACGACGAATATAGATAGTGTCGAATATAGATACAAGGTAAAAGTTTGAGTCGCGCAACGCTCGGTCCTAGGATATTTACTCTGAAACATTGTCTCCGATACATTATTGAATATACGGCTACCGTTCACAATGCACATTCGCGTAACTGTATACGCGAATGTGCATTATAATCGCCATAAAAAAGCAAACGTCACTAAAACTGCAATAATTACATTGATGTCCAAAAGTGCAGAGAAGAGTGCGTTAATACAACATATACGCACACATTCGAGTGAAACACCATTTCAATGTTCAGATTGTGACAACAAATGTACACAGAGATATTACTTGAAAGTTCACGAACGTACATAGCGGTGAAAAATCATTTCAGTGTTCCGATTGTGATTACAAATGTGGAAAAAGTTTGCCTTGGCAGTACATAAACGAACACACACTGGGGAAACCCCGATTGAGTTTTTCGATTGGGGTTATAAGAGTGCACAGAGGGGTGCGTTAGTAAAACATATACACACTCATACGAGTGAAAGGCCATTTCAGTGTTCAGATTGTGAGTGAACTTTGACGTAACCCAACGGTTTGATGTAAAGAAAAGTGCGGTTCACAAAAAATTATTGATTTATTCATATTAATATAAAATGGGGCGGAAAACCTAACATTAATAAGTCCGGTATATTTCGAGCAAATGATGCAAGTGCTAATGATGTAGCATTTAACGCTAACTTGTTTCTTACTTTATGTGTTAACGTGTTTACTTACTTTTTGAATGCGCTCGGTAAAATTGAAAATACTTATGTCCCTATAGTGGGAATCATTGGCAATTATTTACATGACAAGAAAATCAACGATGGATGTAGATAGTGCCGAATATAGATATCAGGTAACTGTGTGAGTCCTGCAAGGCTCGGTTCTAGACCCTTTACTCTGAGATATTGTGTACGATGCATTATTAAATATACCGCTATCGTTCAGAATTAAGATGATTTAGCGGAGGTAGCTTAGAATAGAGAAACTATCAAATATAAATTGACATAGTAAGGAGAGTTAATAAAATAATATTGTAGATACAGAAACTATGTGTAACTGTAGAAACAAATGTGCATTATAACTGCCGTAATAAAGCCAAAGGTCAGAGATACTGCAACAATTAGACTGATACCCAATAAGCAATGTCACTGTTCCGGTTGCGATTACAATTGTGGAAAAAAGTTGGTTTTGACACAACATAAACGTGCACATAAGGGCGTAAACCCATTTCAGTGTTCAGATTGTGAACAGATATACATAGAGATCTTACTTAAAAGTTCACAAATGTACACATTCCGATGAACAGCCATTTTTCTGTTCCGATTGCGATTAAAATTATGTAAACAAGTTAGTCTTGACACAACATAAACTTACGTTGTCACAGGGATGAAAAGCGGTTTGAGTGCTTCGATTGTGGTTATTAGAGGGTACAGAGGAGTGCGTTAATAAAGCATATACGCACTCATACAGGTGAAAAGCCATTTTAGTGTTCAGATTGTGACTACAAAATTGTTCATATTGTTACAAGTGCTAAAGATGTAAAAATTAACGTTAAAAACGCATTTACTTACTTTATAGACGCGCTCTTAAGTAAGTAAACGCGAATTATTAAATATGCCAAATATTACGTCAAAAACGTGAAATGAAATCCCGTAACATCAGGTTTCCTATGGTACTTCAAAATTAAATAACTTAATAAATTATTTAATATATCTTACCTTTCTATCACTGAATTTATCATTAATCGCAGTAATTGCGCTAGACGTGTAACTTTCTAACGAATCCAATTCAATAGTGTCACTATCAATCCCATCAGAATGATTAAATATAACTTCCACTCTTTTAGAGATGTGCTTTACTGGTTGCATTGAAGTATTTAACAACATTATGCTGAAGAAAATTTACGCACTCGATAATAGTTCTTTTAATTCATCTATTAGAATAATTTATGATTTTGATATAATTTACATAAGTTGCGCTTTAAAATTTGATTAAACATACTAAGCCACCAAATCTAATTTACAATGGTGACGTCACTATTTGCAAATAAGAAGATATTTTAATTATTTATAATATTAGAAAAAATATTTATTTTTAAATTATTTTAAAAAATCATAACACACAAATTTATAATAAATCTTAATCGTATTATAATTAAAACAAACATAAATATTTAATTAATTACAATTAAATTAATTTAAAGTAAACTCGTTCGGAGATTAGAGCTAAAATCATTTGAGTTAAAACTGATGTACACATTGTATTTCTTTTTGTTGATGTAACATCTTTTTTGTTAATTCTCCGCAACAAATAACAATAATATATATATATATATATGTATATATATATATATATAATATGTAAGAATATGAAGAGGTGGATGTCATTATAATTCTGGTCTGTTGATGATAAGCAATAAGATACAATAGCATGACAATCTATGCTTGGTTTCATCTGAATGGTGCTCACGTCTTTAACTATTAGTTTACGAGGAATGTTCGGAACATCATTTCGAAATAGTTGCTTTCTGATAAAAGATTTACTCCCATCAATCACCATATTATTTTCAAACATGTCAGCGCTAAAGTTGAGAGTAAAGCTGTTACTTCTTATTATAATTATATAAAGAATGCGTGTGGAGAAACTCATTTGCAACCTCTTCTGCTGCCTACCCTTTCTTATCATTTTTAAAGGAGTGTTAGTTCCATAAACAACGTTAAGACCCTTTCGGATGCTGTTCCCCAATACTCGCGATACTCACCGTCATACTTCCAAAGTGTCTAAGACTGCAACTCCAGGTTCCAGGTCATTCACACATCACACAATGTCGTCATGTTTGTGAATGCAGTGCAACATCAAGTTGCGGACAGTAAGTACCGCAAATATTGGGGAACACCTCCAGAAATGAGATTTGGTACCTCAAAAATATATCTGTACCGATACAACTTACAGAATCTCTAAGAACTGAGAATAATGAAGAAAAGAAGAAAGCATTCCTATTACTTGCGGATTTCGAAAACATTCTTTCAAGTGCTGCAGAAGAAAATTTAAAAGAAAAAGTCGGATGTGAAACAAAAATCCGGTATTGCTAAGATTGACAGGTCTAAAGGCTTACTTTCCTTACAGTACAATTTTTCTATTTTAGTTAATCTTACGAATGAAGGGTATTGTGGAAGTGAGAACCAAAATAAAAACACAATTATAATGGAGGATGTTATGTTCTCTATTATTGTAATCTTCTCTATTATTGTTCACTCGTTAACGCCACCCGGGTGGTGCCTTGATTGAAGCAAAAATGAAGAACCACAACCATAACGAATTCTAAAAAATATAAGCAAATTATAGAGAAACGTTCCAATGGCTAGAAAGCATATGGAAAGCTTATAACTGAAGCGAACCCATTTAAAACCAGTAGAAATTGGGATTTCTAATAAAAGATTAACAAAATAAAATAATGGTGAGACATTATACAAAAATAACCTCAGAACAAGTCATTGAAAAAGATTGAATTAATATCTAGTCCTAAATTGTTGGCAGTTGAAAATCTTCTGACAAAATCCCTTTTTGGAGAGAATTGCCAAGAATTGGATAAACTTGATTTTTATAACTATTGATACTTCTGACATTATTGATGCTTGCCAACAACTTACAAAATTGAAATTTGTAAAGAATTCTGGTGTAATATATAGAAAAAAAAAAAACAAATAGAAGTTTCAAAACTAGATACAGCGAACACAAATACGCTTCCAACCATGCACTTGAAAAGTGCCTCTCTTCAAAGCGTCAGTTTTAAAACCACATTCCGTGTATTCAAAAAATTATGTCCTAAATGATTTCGTCTGTAAATTACCAAATATAATTTATATTTAGTTTTGAAATCACATTTTATACATTCGGGAGATTTCTCTTCAGTACGAAATCCTTTGGAAGCGGCATTATGCATTTACCTTCTTTTGATATCTACACCCGTGCATTGAAAATACTTGTCTGCTGTAACATTTCGCGCATCTTCTAGCAAATTTGGATATTTTGCAATTTCGAAGTCTGCTGTGGTATATTTATTATAAACTCACCCTCCATTACTGAAGACTAAAGATAAACCTTTCATGTAAATAGAGTGTAATTTTATTAATGTTATATTTAATATACTACTATATTGTAGTAAATAATATTATACTATATATGTAGAATCAATTTCGAATGAATTCCAATATTGGGTGTCCACTTATATTTTCCCCCATTTTAACAGCCTATAACTTCTAAACGGTTCAGGATAGAAATATGCGGTTTTCACTAAAATGTTTCATTTTTGTATAAGTTTTGTTTGAATAAATTCAATTTTTTTATCGATTTCAATAAAGTCATATCAAAAATGACGGATTTTTGACCACCTTTTTGTTGACTTTTTTAATGGAACACCCAGTATATTTTCTTCTTGTTTGAAAGAACTGATCTTCACCTATCCAACTATGCAAGGTTTTCTGTAAATGTCAAATTTATTTAACTTTAACTTTACGTATTTTCTATAATTGTTATTATATGTTTTTAGGTGAAAATGATGTTTTCAGAAATATTAATGGAGCTTATGAGAAATGTAGAAACTGCAATTGAATAATGTTTGATGAAGCCACGTTTCATTTGAGTAGAGTTGTTAGTACGAGTAGACATAAGTGCAAAATTTTGTCGGAAGTAAATCCGCACAAGTTTCAAGAATATGAAAGCGATTCACCGATGATAAATGTGTGGTGTACTGTTTATAAAAATAAAATCTATGGACTATTTTGCTTCGCCGAAAAAACAGTACTAAATGGAAAAAAACTATACAGCCATGTTAGAATTATTTTTTTATCCACAGTTAGATCAGGACCTCCAGTTAAATGTTAATATAAATGAAACCTATTTTCAACAAGATGGGACATCCCTCATTTTTCCATAATTGCTAGAAACTCTCTTTCCTATAAATTTGGTGACAACTGGATTGGTAGAAGAGGTCCAATAGCATGGAGGTCCAATAGCAGGTCCAATAGCATATCAATAGCATGTTAATTCATCTGGCATATTTGTATTTCAACCGTAAGGTATAGGTATCTTCATCTTTTAAACCTGGTATGATTAAAAGAACTAAGCAAATTGATGGTATCTTATGTGATTTCTACTTTGCATCTTACATTTTAAAAATGAATTACTCAGTCATTAACCGATTAACCCTTGTATCGCTGGATAGGTGAAGGTCAGATCTTTTAAACTAGAAAAAAATATACTGGATGTTCCATTAAAAAAGTCAACATAAAGATTGTCAAAAAACCGCCATTTTTGATGTGACGTAATCGAAATCGATAGAAAAAATTTAATCTATTCAAACAAAACTTGTACTAAATTGAAACATTTGAGTGAAAACAGCATATTTCTCTCCTGAACCGTTTAGAAGTTATAGGCAGTTAAAATAAGGGAAAATATAAGGACACCCAGTATAGTCAACAGAAAATTATTCAATAAACTAAATAATGATTGCAATTAAACAGAAACTAAAGCATACGTTAAAAGTATTATTCCAGTTGCGCGATACTTGCTAATTTTGTGCACTAGATGGCAGTCTTCATCTGATATATTAAAACAAAGCAATAGGAACCTGTATATTAAAGAACAACTAGATATATGTAAAAACAAACAGAATGATGTGTTAAATGTACAATTAAACTGCAAATTTGATAGTATATTAACACTAGTAGCATATTATACAAGAAAGAAGAACAGTACAAAAATTAAAACAAAAACAATAATAAGAAAACCACAAATACACAAAACTAGAGACATGGAAGAAATTATAACCACAAATAAATAATAATATCAAATGAAAATCATCGGTAATTGGACATCAGGTTTTATTGAAAAAAACAACAACTCAGCAAACGTTTCGA
>WYDF02185339.1:0-36261 GCA_009867245.2 Adranes taylori | reverse complement strand
CTTTTTGTAGGTCTACGTATAGTAAATGTATTTCTTGTCCATATGCCCTTTTCTTTTCGATAACTTGAGTTATACAATACAGAACAGATGATCTACAGTCGATCTACCTGCCCTAAATCCGGCCTGTTCTTCTACCTCCATGTTTTTGTACTCATTTTCCACTTTATTCCTCATTATTTTGCTGTAGATTCTGCTCAGCGTACTAGTCACAGATATGCCTCTATAATTGTCGCACATATCTTTCCTGCCTTTTTTATGAATTGTGGATAGATATGATGTTTTCCACTCGTTTGGGACTTTGGTTCCATTTAGATATTTTTGGAAAAGATTTCGTAGTCTCACAAACTTCATCCGTACCGTATTTAATAAGTTCAGCCGGGATATTACCGGGTCCGGTAGATTTTCCTCTTTTTAAGGTTGTGCATACGTTTTTAACATCAGGAAGTGTTACCTGTATTGGAGATCCTATCGTTCTAAAGGTATCATTTCTTTCTTCTTCTTGAAATTCCACTCTTCCGTTAGAACTTTTTAAAGTGTGCATCCCATTCTTTGTCTGATATTGGCGAAATTATATCTCTGGTTGTTTCTTTCCTAATTGATTTTATCGTTTTCCAACTTTCGGTACTTCTTCGACCTCCTAAATACGAGTCTATTTGCCAAGGTTAACTTAATAGTTCCAATTTATTTAGACAATTAAGTCATTGAATTAAATGAAAAATGTACGTAGTATTTACTGCTAGCAGTAAGAACAAATTTTAATATAATAGATAGGTGCATTATTATTTCGAAAAATTGTATATTGATGATTCATGTGATGTCTTAAGAATCAATTAAAAAATTGAGGCAGGGTGGGCACGTGCTTCTGGCATAGTAGCAGCGTCGTCAGCACCCTCTGATTATTTCAAAATCAAAATTGTTTATGATGTTACAAACTATAAAATTTTTACACTCGTCATTACATAAGACGTACAATACAGAAATACACAAAGGACTATAAGACAAATAAACACAAACAGTGAAAACATGAATTATACCTATATATTATATGATGTTGCTGTATTAAATAAATAAATAAAACCACAACAAAAATTTCTCCACTCTTCAAACTTGAACACGCGTCTTGTATTTTATTAGTCTTCTTGTTTAAGTGATTGGTGTTGATTTCTTTACTCGCAAGTATAATTACCCAATTTTTCAATTGGGTATGAATTTATTGAATATCAATTCAAATACGAGTGAATTTCATAAATAAATTACTTACATATCTATCTTAATTTTACTACTGTAAATTGGATTAATACTATATATAACATGACTTACAGCGAATAAATTATGCCTAAAATTCTTACATATGTAACATAGTGTAAATATCATTGCTCCTAGCCGGATAATCGAATTTGACAACGAAAATAGAACGTGTATCGTAGTAAGATGAGGGGCGACATAGTATATAAAATAGGCATTATCTAGTTATACCGACCGAAGGATATGTAGCCTTAGGATATTGCCGAGGACCTGCTTGCCTTATGTTGTACCAGTTTGTAGTCCTTTTCGTATTTTGATACTAAAATAAGTTACCACCCAACGAGCAAAGATGCACATACGTTCGTTCATATGTCCAGATCCGTGTTCAAACTATTCAATCATATAAGTATCGCATTGTGCTAAATAAGCATTTTAATTATATTTTATTGCAGATAATAAGCTCTATATTAAGATTTTTACAACAAAATTTAAAAACTTGCTTACGTTAGATTTTTCCAGCATTTATTGGTAAAAGAAAAATATTAGTAAAAGAAAAAAATGTGCAAAAAATATATTGTACAGGGGAATTTAGTCCACCCTAATATCACGTTGTTTTTCTTCAAGACTCGATATTTGGTACGTTTCCCTTAATTTAAATTATTTCCGTACTTACAAAATTAAACCCGCCCAACTATGTCTCGGGATTTACTAGAGAACACTTTATTTAATCACGGCAGGAAATTGGAATATAAGCTTTGATTTCAACTTTAATTCAATATAATCATGGAATAATTAGCAAGTATTAATTTCTACAACAAATAATCAAAGCAAATTTGACGCAACTAATGCGGTACGTACATTAGTTGAAAGTTGATCGAAAATTAGTGACAAAAATATTTCATATAATGGCAATGTAAAACTATTCACAAGGTGTAAATCGCAAATTATTTGTTAATGAAATATCAAGAGATATGTGTTGCGGGCATTTATTGCAAACAAAATTATTTTAATGCGATTTACTTGATTTAGTTTACTTATGATCAGCAATCAGCTATTTATTAGTGCTTCTTGTTTAGGCCGTCTGTCGTCCACTACCTCGACCACTTTATGAATCAGCCCTTAAGCGGCATACATTTTATACCTAAAGTAAAACGCTGATTTCTATGTGTAAATTATATAAATACTTGCAAAACGTAAATTTGTCAAAAAATAGGGGTAAACCATGTACTTCAACCCTTTACAGTTTTAAGTTAAGCCCAGACCCTATATAACTTTCTGTATGGCATAAGTTATGTTCAAAACTAATATTGTACGAAAGTATGATTATAAAATCTGCCCATATTTTATATTTTCCACGTAATATAGAATATTAGTGTATGATGCACAAACCACGCGGGCCAACAATTTAGTGACTTGATTTTTTGAAACAAATAAGTACAAAACTCTATTTACATATAGACGAAAGCACAATGTGTTCTCCATAAGATACCTAAATTTCACTGTGGTATCTCTACTCGTTCAAGAGCTATGAACCGAAGTGTAAAAAAATGCAGGAAAAATCATAATAAGATTAACGTTGTTTTGCATTGACATGAAAATTTTAAAGACTCATAAAAATTCATAAGTCAAAAGCTAAAAATCATATAGATTTCGTTTAGCACTTTTTAGAAACGCTATGAAATATTCCGTTTAATACTTTGCACAAGTCCATTCCACAATTTTCCATATAGTCAAAAAAAAAAAATTATCAATCCAAGTCATGGAAAAAGTGCGTTCTCATTTTTTTCCCAGATTTGCACCCTTTCAGTATTATTTCGACAGAACGAAACACAGCCTATATTACTCCTATACAACGTTCATATAGGACTCAAGTCGTATCTAAAGGTATAAGGTATGGATCTGTATGGTTTCATTGAGACGAGAAAAAAGTCCAATAGTTGGACCTGGCAGATTCACCATTTTTAAAATTTTTCTCGAAAAATATAAAACTTTGCGGTTAAACGTTTTACAACATTGGCGATAGCTAAAGTTAAATTAAAATTGTAATTAACATCTTAATGTTATTTTCATTATGAAAATAACAATCAAAATTTTTATAATGTTAAATTAAAATATATAAAATAATTCCAAAATTCATTTAATTAATTTCAACATGTGACTTGTGAATCACATCGAGATTAAGTCAATTCATTTTTAACATTAAATTTAATTTTATATTCACTAATAGCTTTTGATATTCATAGATGGGAAGATTGTTTTACCGAAACATGTCAACAACATATCATTTTGATATTGTTCGTTTAGAATTTGTCTAAGACCTCCATTCAATAATTAAGATGCAGTTTTTAGAATACTTCTGAATTTAATTTATTTCAAATACTTGGCTCCAATACTGGAACAACGTAATTTGCAAAAAATGACAGGATCAACTAGGTAAAATGTCTATTATAGGTAAAAAGTGACAGGATGTCATCATAACTTAACGCCTTGCTCGACAAGGTGAAATAACTAGCGTGTAGTGAATTTGGTAGATCTATTGATGCTCTACAATTTTTATTTCAAAAAAGTTGTGAGAAAAACCACATTTGCGCTGTTAGCTTGTATTATGTGAAAGTGAATTATTTTAAATTTTCAATTACAAAGAAATGATGGAAATTTGAAAAAAATCATGATAATGTCTCATTTGGGGGCAACTATAAAAAATAATGAAAAATTGACAAGTTTGACAAAAATGTGAAAAATGGTTAATCTGGAAGGTCCAACAATTGTATCTTTTTCTCGACTCGATGAGAACCTACGGATCCATGACTTTTAGACAGGGCTTGAGTGCGACTAGGAAACCGCGCAGCTAATTCAACCACATGTAAACAGAACGAAACACAATAATTTTTTAAAGTACACAGCAAAAACTCAAATCGAAGTTGATAAAGTATCAGCCAAATATTTACCGGAAATCAAAATCCTTAAACTAGTTTAAAACCTAAAATGAGCACATATGTATAATGGAAGTAAAATAAAAGAGTGGCTAAGCTGGCGTCATTCTTCTGTGAGGAAGTTCCTAGTTGTATTTTTATCAGTGACCCTCAGCTGGGTAAAAATCAATGAATTGCACTTCCAGGATACTCGATCTTTAGAAAACTCTGCTCGGTAGTAATAATTAATAACGATTAGTATTACTGCAAGGAAATTTCATTGATTATTGCAGCCTCACACATCACGCCAGGAGACGCATATAAGGTTCAAAAATATTGAAAGGCAACAGGCGGAGGCGATTTAAAGGGAAAACAATTTATAAATAAAAAAAAACAAAAAACATCGACAAAATTATAGGGCCATTTCAATAAAATTTGATTCTAGCTCAACAAATTCACAGTGGCGAAGGTATCACCAAATTGACAATTCAATCGATATGTATATCAAATGTCCACTACAAGCCTCTTGTACGCCAATCCAATCTAGAAACGTAGCAGATCTATAGATGTAATGCTTTGTCTACTTTGTTCAAAGTAAGCAAAGCAGTACATTTGACTTCATCCATCCAAGAAAAAACCTGAATTTCTATGAAATCAATAACAAAAAAGAAGGCATGGAATTTTAACAGTATAGAGTACAACATAATAAAAGCTAACAAAGGAAAATAGAAAAAGTTATGGTATGGCCCCGTACATCATCTACAGCAATCAGCTATACATCCGTTAAATCATATTCATAGGTTATTTCTATGTTAATTTTTTAATTATTCTCGTGTAATACACACACATAAGAAATTTTAAAAAATATGCACAAGTGGTTTTTAATTAGAATACCATATATTGTTATGTTCTATTTTACTGTCCTTTGATTACTCAAATCCTAAGATATATCGCTCCAGATATAAGAAATATTTTAGATTCGCTATATTATAGATCATCAGGTTTAAATACACAGTTAGTTTCTTATAAACATTATTGTATTAGAATCATTAGCGTTACGATATAATTTTTATCGTATTTTAATTATTGTTTATATAATTCTCAGTTTGTCTCGCTGAAGATATTATTCTAAGTTAATTTAAATTGTATAATTAAATTGGAGTCATTAATTTTACTTTGCGTTAATGAAGTCCTAGTGAACGTATAGTTGTTTCAATAATCAAAGTTAGTGTAATTCATTGTTTTAATTAATAAATTAAATTCAACATTTCTACATTTTTAATTGCGTAAATAAAGTTTTTAAAAGCCTAACCACACGGCCACGAAATTCCCGTTGAAGCAAAACTGAAAAGTGACTAGTATTCTTTTGTTAGAAAATTCGCCACTTTGCCATTTGTGTTTTAAATTGAACAATTTACTCCACTTGATTTTCATTTTATTGTCACGTTCATTTAGGCCGGAAGGTTGTTCTCTCCGACGTGACATGGGTGAGAGACTCCTGACTCCTTCGTTATTTTATAAAATAGCATTTTAGTTTAGCTACTTCAAGCAATATTAATTGAATTGTTGTTGTTGAACGATCTAATCTAAATCCCCCAATTAGCCCCACTTAATTTACAATATAGCACTAATCCGCACCATCGCTAAAGTACATAACGTTTTCTAATTGTGCCTTTTCTGGCTGAGTAATTACCGGTAAAGTTAATTCTTAACGATAGTCATAAGCCTAAATAATTCATTTAGTAAAAATCAAACAGTTATTAAACTTGATCAAATTTTATTGGTTGTTAAAAATGTTCACCTACAATCTAATGACATACTCATTTATGTCCGTAAGTAAAATAAAATAATCAACGCTTTCCAATTAATAAAATAAATCACTTGAAGAAAAGTGATTTTATGGTTTGTTCAGTC
Source organism: Adranes taylori (assembly GCA_009867245.2). Lineage (NCBI taxonomy): Eukaryota > Metazoa > Arthropoda > Insecta > Coleoptera > Staphylinidae > Adranes > Adranes taylori. The sequence goes on along the minus strand of WYDF02185339.1, from coordinate 30,190 downwards.
ACATCAAACCAATGTTAAACTAGGTACTTACAGATTTTGCCGCTGTACACAAACTATTTATTTATTATTTTATAGTAACGCACCATTATCTTATATATTTATATTTATTTTAGCGTTACCTTGAACAACGAACTTGTTTCTAATTAAATTCGACTTTAATATCTTCATCAAAATTATACTTAATTTATCTGAATTATTCCCAAAAAATATTAATGATAAGTATCGCGTTACATTAGAGGAATGCATAATAAAATACTTAATAAATTCATAATCACACTTTTATTAGACATGACTATATTTGTTATTTAATCATTATTTTAATATTATTTTATTTCGGATTATCATTTCGCTACTTAGACGGACATTACGACGTTCTGGGGACGCCCTAAATTACTCTCTCTTACTGCTGTGGGTGAACCGTTTTTATACATCTCAGGACCCCTTCCACATATCGATATGCATACTTTTAGTCATGATTAATATGTATTTCATTAGCGCATTCTAGAAAATTTTCTATAACACCTGGGTGCAATCGGTCAATGGACTTTGTTCCCATGTATAGCTTCTATGATTTGTTTAAGGTGTAATTAATTAGCAAAGGGTACAATCAATAACTAATATTTATCTTCCTACTTTGATCATAAAATAGAACTATAGCAAGTTACCCGATGACTGTCCCCTTATCTAAAATCTTATTTACAATGCTAAACCTTTCATGGCGTCTAATTATTTTTACTTATTCACCTCATTTGTGAGTACTTAATGCTCAATCTTTTTCCATCAACCTAACTAGGAACGCGGACAAATTTCCACGTTACAATATATTAATTTTTAATCAATTTTTCCTATGTGATGTGAGGTAGACATTTTGGGACCTAAAATCTTTAAGTGTAATCCTGCGTTATATGTGTCATTGGTCGAATAGAAATGCACAATTCATGAAGATATATAGGACGTTGCTTTAAGCAAGTGTCTAATACATTATATATAGGACAGTATATGCTACAGAAACTTACAGCGTGCATTATCTATAAAATTAAAATTATGTTATTTTATTTTTATTTGCTTCATACTTAATGTAATACCTAAATATTTCTTATGTAATCAGGGCTGTTCTGTTAAAATTTCTAGTAAGGTAAAACTGAAATAATAAAAAAACAGGTTTCTGTGGCATTTTAAAGAAATCTACTTTCCTTTGTTAGAGTGAAACCATTTCTCAAAATTTAAAGGCGATTTTTTTGGTAGATTACAATGAAGTTCAAGATATTCAATTTTGTAGTTAATAAATTGACAAATTATTAGAAGCAAGATCTTGTCTAAATATGGTATGAGGAAAAGGTGGACTTTAAATTAGGACATGATATACAATAAATTACAGAAAATTGATATTGTGTTTGAAATCAAGTATATCCATTATATGAAATTAATGAAGGAAACAACTTATGAATGAGAATTGATTAAACGATCAAATTGACTAATGAAATGTCAAAGTAAAGTTCGTGACAATAATATGCAGAACGCTTTAAAATGAGCGTGCACCAGGAGCCCCCTACAGGTGACTTCTTACAATATATGATATATAGATCTATGAATTTAAATTATATTAATTATTTAGATAAATAGAAAGCTTGTTTGCTATATTGTGAGCTCTGAGGTGAAATGAAGAAGGTGGGAATGGAATGAATGTTTTGAGTGGGCAATTCTGAGTGCCTGTGGTTATAGAATCGGTAGAATTTTGAAGATTTTGCTACCGACAAACGCTATGTGGTTATTGTAGTTTTTGAGTGGATCGGTTTTGATAGAATTTGTCATTTCAAAAGATGTCAAGCTGTTTCTTTTTTTTTCTTATAAAAATGTAGCAGTGTAAAAAAGTTATCATCATAGTCTGGCTTGAATCTAATAAATGGTATGCAAAGTTGGACGCAGGCTTTAAATTATGAAGAAAGGATAAATGTTCCTTGATTCGTTTTTGGAAGGACCTATCGGTCTGATCTATATAGCTGCAGCCAGGTTCGCAGTGGACGTGGTAATCACCGCTCCTGTTAACTAAGGGGATAGGACCCTTGTTGTGAACTAACAAATCTTTTAGGTTTGCGGTAAGATATGAAGATATCTGGTGCTGATCTCTTTAAACTGTTTTTTATCTGATAAGGAAGGTCGTCCATAAATGGTAAAGAGAAACACTTTCGAATAGGTTTATCAACATTCGCGGCAAGGTGGTAAGGTGTCAGATTCTTAATTTTTTCAGTTTGGTGCTCGTTAAAAGACTTCCTTGTGTATCTTCGTTTGGTTTCCTGTGGTTTAACTTTCTTTAGACAGTTGTTTAGTGATCCCGTACAGTTCTTTGCTGTTTCCTTGTCTTGTATTTTCTTCCGAATTTTCAGCCATCTCTCCCACCAGTCTTCTCCTATCTTTCCTTGCACTTTATTTGACTTCTCTTTTACGTAATCTGTGATCTGCCTTGTTTCGTGTCCCAAATGTAGTCTCATCTTGGCTTCTTTCTTTCGTTCTATAATATCCCGTGTTTTTTTTTCAGACAACCATGATCTGGGTTCTCTTTTCCTGTATCCTAGCTCTGAAGGACACGTCTCTCTCATGGTTTGCTTGAATTGGCTCCACTGGCCTTCTATTCCATATAGGTTTTTTTTTTATGCAAATATTTATATTTCTCTAAAACTTTGAAATATGTATATTTCAGTAGGATCATAGATGTATTATTATCCTGTGAATACGACGAAATTCTACAAACCAGTTGTGCGCCATATTTCCTGATGACATTGCAATTAATATGAGCTTTCACCAAAATTATAAAAACATTATCCTCGTGAAATTTGACATTTTTCCACATAATTGCTGGTTGTCAACGTTCACTATAATCAAACAATTTGGTCAATTTCTGTCTTATTACTTTTTTAACAATAACAAATGTAAAATTTGATGAAAATAGTTATGTCATATCTAAATAGTGAGGGCCAAGAACTAAAAATGTAGGCTTCGTATTAAATATGAAAATATAAGACTTCAGGTGATTGTAAACAAAAAATCTTGAAAAATCTTCGACATAGATTGACTAACAAAATTCAAGAAATTAGATATTCAAAATTTTCTTCTTATAAGTTACTGATTTGTTAGCATAAAATACCTTAGAATCATATTTAGATTTGATTAATTCGATTTAATTCTGCTTTTCATTAAATTAAATTTTCTTCGTGAAAATCTTGGTGTTTTCGTGTACATGTTACAATTCAGAAGTATGAGCACGTACATTGCACACTCAAGCTGTATATTGTCTTTTTTCCCTCTACAATGTTTCGGTCTGTTTCCATTTCTCTTGCACCTATATGCGTATATGGGGGCGTTCGCCGCAACAGCATCGTGACGCGACGCGGCATCATGACGTAGTGCTATGTCTCTAGGGACGCATCTCCCACCGGACCGCTATTGACTCTCATTGCGTGCTCCCCTGTGGCGGTGGAGCAGGTCGTCGATACCGCAGGGAGCTACTAACACGTTCAAGCGCCGTTGTCAAATCTTAACAAAATCGCTTCGTTTATTAGACGCCAGCTATTCGGGAATTTATTAAAGATTTTAATTAGGTATATCAGAAAGTATGGGATAGGTGTAACATAAAATTAATGTTTTTATAACTAATTCCACTCAATTCTGTTACTCCTTTTGGCTTACAGCTGAATGTAATAGTACAAGCAGAGAGGAAAGTACAAAAGATGAATCAGATACTAGTTAAAGGCCGAAACACAAGTTCCTCCAGCATTGACACATATGATCCGATTTATGTACTTACCAGAGAATTAGTTGGTGAATCTGATGATCGTGCAGATCCCAAATCTTTACTAGGATCACCAAGTTTACCTTTTAAACCTCCACTTGGAATTTAGAATCAACACATCTTTTTCAGCACTAAATTTGGAATCACACAAGTTTTTCTTTCACCGAACACAAACACTAACAATGAGAAGCTTAAATTACCTTTCATGCCATTATTGTACGACAGAGAAAAGTACGTACGCCTGTTAAATTAATAGCGCTATAGATGATGAACTAGAAGATCTTGCAATGAATAACGAACAAGACCCCGTCTGCCGGAAAAAAACAACAACATTATTTTCAAGGAATGCTTCGTTTGTTATAAATTCGGATTCACTAGAAAAAGTACGAGAACAAGAAAAATGCGAACGGGCTTTTTCTTCTCATATAAATAATGTACATCATTTTGTGCCACGAAATTCTTATAGTGAGATTTATAGAAGTCCAGAAACTGCCCCAGGAAAAGTGTTAGATTTATCATCTGATAGTCTTGCAAATACATACCATGAAGAAAAATGTTTCTTCGTAGAAATTTTTGGGAAGGAGTACTGGAAGATATTGGTCAAAAATAACTACGGATTTTTAACAAAGTGAGGAATATATTGCTCCACAAGTGAAGCGAAGACTATCCATTTTACATCCAATAGATTTAAATAATGCCCAACAAGGTGAAGGTAAAACTCAAGATTAGGTTGATCATCCCAACCCTATTAAAGAGGAATCTAATAACGTTTCAATGTTTTGTTGCATACTTAAAATACTTATTTGAGGGTAATATGTTTTTGTAATATAAAGTTTTCCTGGGGTAACAAATGTTTCCTGGGGTATACAAAACTGAAACCACGGGAAATGGCTCATACATAAATGAATTGATTTCTTACTTCCATGAGTCTTATCATGTGTCAGAGATATATTGATTCACTGAAACTAATAAAAAAGCACACAATTGGGTTACTTGATGGCGAGCCATATAAATTTGATCCAATTTTAAAACTCAAACTAATTTTATATTGTGGTTAATATCAGTGCTTCAAACCATCATCAGAGTTAAAAATTGAAATGTGTTTCGTTTTAAGACAAGGCTTCAACCAGTAGAGGAAAACAGCCGATTCTGCCCCCACTCCACCACATCAAGACTCTGACGCATTCACCATTCCGATTACATATGGTTATAATATATTACATATTGGCGAATGCAATGGACGATTCAGGTGTCATTCACCATTTCACTACAATTCACCTATTTTTGGAATAAATATATTAAAATATTGGCGAAAGCTTAGGGGTTGATTTTTGGGTACTTTTTATTCAATTTGCTCAGTTCATAGGTTGTCTAGGCTCCGCCTGCAGCGATGACGTCGTTTGCACGTTTGCGATGACGTCGTTTAAACTTCAAATAAGATCTAAAGTCCGCTTATATTATAACTTTTTAATTAATGTAAACAATGTTATTAAATGTGTACGAGGCGATATCAATATAACTATTATTTTAAAAAATACACGATATCGATGGATATAAAAAATTTCGATATATATAAATATCAGTGGACTATAAATGATGAATTAAAAAAATATTTTATAGAACAAGTGAATTATAATATACTACTTCGAGATTATATTATTCAGAGCATATTTGTAATTGGGACGATATGACGATACATGAAGGAAGAAAGCGGAGTGCGGACACATAATTTTTGACTCACTATGCTGCTAAAATTTTAAATATTATTACATTACAGTAAAACTTAACTTAACTTACAACATTCTTTAACTACAAAGACAGGGTCAGTTCGGAAAGCAATATCAATGACTCGAGGAAAAAAAAATGATTGCTTAGATCGGTACAAATTATTAAAAGGATTCAAGCTACTGTCCTCTTGCGAAATTTCCAGGTATTGAAGGCGTCACGCTAGTCCTTCTCCGGAATGTTCTTTAAAGCCTTGATACATGGTTCTTTGATGTTATCGGCCGTTCGGAAATGTTGACCTTTCATGGGAGTCTTCAAGCGTGGGAACAAAAAGAAAGAGGACTGGGGGAGCCACGTCAGGACTGTCGACAGGCTGGGGAACTATAGCCGCACCTGCATTGGCCAAGTAGCTGGTCACAACAAATGATCTGTCAATTGGCACAGTGTCTAGGTGAAATTTCCAATCGTTCGCGATGTCCTTTGCGTTTGAGTCGGTTGAGTGTTTTCACATAGAATTTATCACTCGCGGTTGTACCCTGCGGGATATATATATATATTCGTGGTGGACAAGCCCCTGATGTCGAAAAACACAATGAGCATTGTATTCATTTTTTATTTGCTCATTCTGGTCTTCTTGGGGCGACGGGACGCTGCCGTGTGCCACTTAGCGCTTTACCTCTTTGTCTAGGAGTCGTACTCGAACACCAAGGAATCGTCTCCTGTGAGCACATTGTCTAAAAAGTGGAGGTCTTCTTCACGTAAGTTTAAAAGCTCCTGGCACGTTTCAACTCTGCGCGATTTTTGATCGTCTATCAACACTTTGGGCACCCGTGTCGCGCACACTTTCCGCATCTTCAAATTATTCCTCACAATTTCGCGAGCGATGGCTTTTGGAATATGTAATGTCTCTGCCACTAAACAAACAGTTAAAAACGACGGTCCGAGTTCAAAAGATCTCTTACACGAGTCACGTTTTAATCGTTACTGGTGATTAATGGGCTTCCAGCGCGGGGTTCAACGCTTACTTGGTCATGGCCTTCAATAATGGCCTTATCCGACCGATAGACTTGCACAGTCAAAAGGCAATCATTGCCAAAAGTCTTAGTTAAACATTCGAACAGTTTTCGCCGCGGTAATGCGAAGTTTAAAACAAAACCTGATCACTATCTGTTGTACTACCGCACGCTGCAGTTTAGCCTGCATGGGGTGACCGAAACAAGTTTAACGAAAGATCCTGTCCGAACTCTCCAGGTGCTCGGAGGCAACTACCTGTGCGTGCGCCCGTAACTACGACATTCCCCTAGACTCAGTGCCACCTTCCAGAGAGCTTTGCGACGTATTGTTTCCAGAAAAAATTATTGACATTACTATCCGGACAAACCTGGTATAAAAAGAAAAATTCCAAAAGAAGACATAAAAAATCGAAATAAAGATCTTTTCTGGTATTAAAGAAAATCGTATTTAAAAAAAATTTGAAGAAATAACAGAAACTTTGGAAACAAAAATAAAAAGCACAAATTATAACGAAAAAAAATATTTTCTGTTCTAAACTTTCCCAAAGCTGATCTTTTAAATGTATACAAGAAATAAAAGCCTAATGAAAGTAAAAACGATTTAGTTAACAGTAAGATTTGTACTACAAATTATCGTAAGAGAATTCTGCGATATAATCCGCCTCAAAGAACTGATAAATGCACTTATAAAACACTACTGAATCTAATACAGTAGCCAACAATATTATAAAAGGAAATGGTCGTATTAAAATGAGTACGATCACCATCAGAAACGAGTGCGGATGTGCAATAGTACAAATAGAGAGGAAAGTACAAAAGATGAATCAGATAGTAGTTAAGAAAGGAGCACAAGTACAATTTCCCCAAACAGTGAAATATGATCCGACATATGCACCTCATGCATCTGATAGTGGTGCAGATCCAGATTCTTTCTGAAACCATCAAATTTATCTTTAACACCTCCACCAAATTTAGATTCACACAGTTCGTTCTTGCATGGAACACATAAGATTAATAATAAAAACCAAAACTGCCTCTCAAGCCATTTATTGTAATCCAGCGGAAAGTATATACCCTTGTTAAATTAATAGATGTTAAACTTGTAGATAAATGGATAACGAATAAGATGGAGGAAATGTTAATACTAAATAAATTATAAAAGAAAATAGAAAATAAGTCCGCTAGAAAATATAAAAACAATAACAACATTTTCGAGAAATGTTTCGGTTGTTATAAATTCTGATTCAGCGGTTGTACGAGAAAAAGAAAAACGCAATGGGGCTACTTCTTGTAATATAAGTATCGGATGTAATTTGGTGCCACTAAATTCTTATAATAAGATTTTCAGAATATTCCCCACGAGAAGTGTTATCTTTATTATCTGATAGTCGCGCAACTACTTTCCATGAAGACACAAAGAAACATAGAACTAGATTTTCTTTGAAGAAATTCTTGAGAATGAGTACTAGAAACGATTGGTCAGATAAAATTACGGCTTTTTAACAAAGTGAGGAAAATGAAACCAAGCCTACTAGTCTTTTTACCCCCAATAAAATTAAATAATGCTAAACAAGGTTACGTTCTTAAAATTCAAGATGAGATTGATAATCTCAACCCAATTAAAGAGGAATCTAATAAGGTTTCATGGTTTTGTTGCATACATAAAGTTTAAATGGCTAATTGTTATCGAAAGTTTAAATGGCTTTGAAATCCGATCTTTTCCTAGGTTATGTCTCCGGGGTTTTTAAGTTTTTTCACTAATTGAACCTAAAATTGGAAAACAAAACTGAAAACACGAACACGAAAGGAAATCGCTCATACATAAATATGTTACTTCCATGTGCCTTGTCATATGTAAGAAAATATATTTATATTAGAGAAAACACATTTTAGGGTTACTGAAACTTTACAAAAATTACAGAATTCGGTTATTTGATGGAGAACTATATGGCGAACCAATTTCCATCATAATCTCTTTTAATTGACTAACGGCAGAATGATAAAAATACACCAGGTTTGAGTATGATGCCTGTAAATAAGATATAAGTCCACGTAAATTAAATATTTTTTGATCAATGTAAACTATATAATTAAATGCAATTTTCTTAATCAATGTGATTAAATGTGTATGCGGCGAAATCAATATAACTATTATTTTAATAAGAGCAAGAGATCGATGGATATCAAATTTCACAATTAACCCATGTGCGATTACCTCCTGTGCGCCCAGTTCATTCACCTGAACTAACAATATTAAAATTATATTTGGTGAATGATTCGGGTTCTCTGAAGTAATAGTTGACAGGAACTCACGTGGTAGAGATTTGAATACTTTTAACTCTGTTATATTTATGTCATGGATATATTTATTATATCATCTCAAAACTGTCAATAAAAGTTCAATTTGTGTTATGTTAGTTAATTTATTAGATGTCGTAAATACATATATGTTTTTTTTTCTGCTTCATTAAAATATTATACCTGTAATACATATTACCTATCAAGTAGAAGGGGAAAGTTATAAAAGCAAAGATTTTATCTGTAATAAAATCCATGAACTAAATAATTTCAGCTATTTTTACTTGTATTTACTTGAGACATAAATTGCAAAACCAAGAAAACTGGAACATAAATAACTGTCCTTTTAATTACACGGACTGTTTCTTTCCTTGACAATTATTAGCTCTAAAGATATGTTCATCATTAGAACTTCCATGGTTGTTCATCTAGCCATCCATGAGATTCGTAATATCCCTCGGTATAGGTACATTTCGAATGCGTCTATAAGATTTCTACGATTTTCCATCCCTGGTTGAATATCCAGCTATCGCATCCATTGAGTAGGAGAACAACAGGAGAACAACAGCGCAATAATGGCACACAGAGCTGACGATTTTGGTCACGTGCGGTGAAAAGGTTTTTTATGCTGAAAAGGTTTTCGATTCAAGCCATGATCTCGATTTTCGGATTACTTTGTTCAATCACGACAGTTCCCACGTATCAAAATATATGTACTTATTCGACGCGTCTATCATTTATATATAAAACAGGTGGACTGGTTGCTCAGAAAAAACCACGAGTTTTGTTTTCTTGACGTTCATAAAGAGACCGAAATGATGGCTGGATGTTGGTTTATCATTCTATAGTGAACACAATATTTGGCTTTGATTTTCTTCGGCAGCGTAACAAATAGGGAACTGAGCCAGTCTAAAGGTATGTTGTCGATTCTATAAATGATATTAAACAATGCTGTTAAAATCTTAAGCCTAGGTCCTCCATCTCTGCTATCAATTTAAAGGTCTCCGCAGGGATCCTGTTTGGATCAACAGCTTTACCTTTTTTTGTAATTTGATGGCTCGCACAATTCCTTCGTTGACATGTACAAATTCTGCCCATTTTTTCAACTTGTCCTCGACGCCGACCAATATCTCATTGTTGAGTCTTCTCAATATCCTGCTTTGGGTTCTATGCTGCTTTCCTGTCATTTCTTGTAACTTGTTGTGCATATTGAACGAATTGTGCTTCCTTTGGACAATTTCGATCTCTTTGTTCAGTTATTTGTATTTGCTGGGATCTGTCGTTTTGTCTTTTCTCTGATATTATCAGATGATATTATTAGATGCACCAAAACTGTGTAATCCAACGTATGTGGTATTTGATTGGTTTTTGTTTTAATTATTTCCTGAGATTAATTTCTTTTGACTATGACCTGTATAAACCAGCTGATGCAAATTCTGTCCATGATGTAGGCATTATATTTTTAAAAAAATCGTTATCTGATTCATATTAATTGCAAATTGCCATTTTAGAGAAGTATATCCTTCCTTCTTGTAAATTGTTTTGCTTATCTAATTTTTTCTATATTTTATCTTTCGCAAAATCACAAACTGTTTTGTGTTCCTTTTAATACACTGACAGACACATAACCAAACTACTTCAAACGGAAGTTTAATTACATTTGATAATAAAAATATCTTGATATGGAATCTTTAAATCGATATAAGAAAGGAAGCGAGACATAGGATCTTTAAATCACACAGTTAGATTTTCTCCGTTCATCTTTACCATTTTTGTAATATTCTTTTTTACGTCCGTCCTAAAAAGAGCTAAAACGAGCGAAAGCAAAATCTATATAGAATATTAACCGAAGAAGCAGTCATATGCTTTTTGTATGTGTGTTTTATTTCACACTAAAAATATTGAAAGGCCGTGGGTTATAGGGTCATATCATCTCTATATGAGAATAAGATTCTCATTATGGAATATTCCGTAAAGCTCATATCTCAATCAATATGTTTATGTACTTTTTTATATGAGATCTATATTAATAATACGGAAAATAGGAAAAATAAAATAATATGTTAAACATTGTATTGTATCTTGATGGAATTTCATAAAAGCTTGCAGACATATTTAGGCAACTCGTATAAGCTATAGTACAATCTATAGTTCAAGCTATACTTGTTGAGAAGTATAGTTTATTACACTTAAGCGCAAGTCTAACCCTGTTTACAGAGAGCGTTTTAATTTTGCATTGGAACACATAGGGCGTGCATAAAATCAATTTATTTCAGCTCAGATATCGGTTAATTAAAAGACAACCTTGTATTAAATATTGCGGGAACTACGGCACCTTTGAAGAGCAAAATATAGTACTTGGGATTTACACTAGAGGCAAATCGAAACCAAATGCGCCAAGTACTCATTGCAGTTAAAAAGGCATTAAATATCCAACGTAGTATTATAAGAGATATGGCCCTGGCCAGTCCACTAGGTCAGGGCCACTACGTAAGGGACTTTGGTGCACTGGCTTGCGCCGTAGTCTTCGCTATTCTATGCCTTCATGCAAAGCACAAGAACAGCGAGCAATAGGGAAAGGTTACGTAGAGCAATTAGAGGCAGCAACCTCCGTAGTAGAAGTGCTCGCCGAACGAATCACAACTGACCTACTTTTGGGAGAAAGAGGACGGACATATAGTGCCATTAAATCTGGAGCCTCTCGGATAGAGGCTAAGCAGAAAGTGAGAGCCACTACCATAACCAAGTGACAAAACCGATGGGATTCCTACAATGGAGAAAACTTGAGTAGGAAACTTATAACAAATATTGAGACATGGATGAATAGAAAGCATGGTGAATTTAGATAACGGTTAACCCAGCTATTGACAGGCCAGTTTCAAGTACATCTAAAAGAAGAGGCAAAGTACATTCTGGATTGACCTACTTGGAGTATAGGAAGAAAAGAACTAGGACAGATTCTAGGTCGGAAAATCAAAATGGACGTAATTGTGAAAAAGATAGTGGAATACGAACTGCGCTGGTTCATAATAGAATATTCCGCAGCCAAAGTACTTAAAGCTAAAGAACAGGCAGATAAAAATAGACTATATACCGCTAATGACGAGATAGAGAACATTAATATACATACAGGTACATGGAACTAAATATAACTCAACAATAGAAGATAAGATCACGTCTCTAGGACAAGCACTGAGATATACCTAAGCTAAAAACGGAGACACGGTGGAAAGTATACCATTATTGGTGATGCCAACCGTGGTAGTAAGGATCAGAGGAACATTGTTTTAGTGGGTTGGAGTCCCACGCAACTTACACCCCTATGTGTGTCTAAACTAGGACTCATGGCTATAATCTACGAGCATTTGTCCAAATGAGCATAAGCGTGAGTATTTTATCCAGCTTCAAAACTTCTCTAAAAAAACATATAAGAAATGTCAAGTTTTAGGAGACTAATAATATCACATCTCAATAGATTTATTGATTGCCCGTTTGCAAAAACTTAAAAACTGCCATTTTATTAAATAGAAAGATTTCGTTATTAAAACCTAACAAAGTATTAAGCAAATAATTTACTAATGTAAATGTCGACAAGTGTACGCTATTATCTAAAAATTCTACACTATATATAAAAGCAGGCGATATGGCGAAATGGAAAGAGAGCAAAGCAAGTGGCGAGGAAAATCGAACTTTCTCTTTTCACGGACGAGAAAAGTTCATGTTCAAAGTTTCTTCGAGACTTTAGACGCGACGCTTTATTGGATATTATTGAATTATACGTGGTAGAGACGAGATTTGTTAAATTTTTCTGAGGCGATAAATCTTTAAAAAATTTATCTATATACAAGGTGAATATATATTCTAAGAGCAACTAATACATTTTTGATTAGTAAACGACTCATAGATATTCTCATAGGGACAGGGGTAAGACTACTGGTTACATATAAAATTCAAGGAACTCTAAAACTAAATCACCAGTCTCTTTAAGGGATTGGAAAAAATATTCAATAGCTTTAATTAAGGTCGTAATTAAACCTATTATAATACAGTACGGAATACATCCCCTCATTTAATTATGGTCGCGCATAGTAAATTAAAAAGAAACAAAAGTTCTGTTTAGTACAATCCGTAAGTAATTAGCATGCATTAAAATCGTAAATAAAATTAGTAAAATCTTAATCTAGAATGAATTTAGAGTTCATAAGATGATATCGTATTCTCATTAATTCAATTAATTAATAATCCAATAAGCATAATCCAATAAGCTAAATTGACTAATCTAATTCATCAATTAAATATATTCTAATATACAACCTAATGAATCAACAAATCGTAATAAATTAGTTAAATCAAGAAAAAATACAAACTATCGAATATAACCGTAATACGTTAAAATAAAAACCACAAGTAATCGTCAAGAACATCATACTTTCCGACAAACCTACACATCTAAATATCAAACAGATTTCGCCGAATGAGTAAGTGTACACATAAGCAGTCGGCATATGCCGCGTCAAAGCTTTGTGTAAAGCCACCGGTCGTAAAACGGCAACGGAACTCATTGATGTATAATATACGTGAGTTTTTACGTTTCCGATATGGGCAACGACTTTTATTTTTTTATTATTTTAAAATAACATTTTTAACGTTTTTCTTTTCTTTGTCGGCGAATATTTGTATTATATCTAGAATTTCACTCACCACTTTTTCTGAATGACGGGTAAGCTTTTTACCCTTTTAACTTTCAACAAATCTGATTGGATATTAGTGAAACGTATTTTTGAAGGAGGCGTTTCCTATACGATACTTTGAGGTTTTGGCTGCATCAAGCTACTATTTCCACCGCTGGTGTAAATAGTAGCCTTTTAGAAATAACCACTACCTGCATTTCACTAGAAATTTTAATGTGTGCGTGATACGCGGGGATTCCCAACTTCGGGGATTCCCAAAATCAAAATGTTGCATGCATTGCGAGTCGAGCACTTACCGCTTACGCCACTTGGCTCGTTTTTAAATTGTTTTTAGAGTATATAAAATATTGTGTCTCCTAGACACTTCCCTACATTCTGTATTGAAACACATAACCGTATTAATTTTGTTTTAGTCGAACAAAAGTGATTGCATGGTTTTCCTTGTTTAAACCGTAGCCAGTAGGTAAAAGTGGGTTCGTAAAACGTTTGCGTTCGTTTAGAAGGAAATTGGTAATCGTGCGGCAGGCAAGTAATAAAGAAGATGAAAATTAAAAAAATTACGTTTACTTTTTTACGTTACGTTAATTTTTCGGGTGTGCGTCTTACACGAGGACGCGTCGCACGTGAGTAAATACGGTAATATACAAGCATTCATACAGCGTTATGGCAGCTACACACGTATACATAATATTTCTACTTATACAAGAAGTAATGTGATGCTACTGCAGCTACCATGTTTACACAATGAGTCAATTTTGTATAGTTTAATGTACATAGTAAGGGTAAAGTCGTTTGTATATAATTCCTATTTATAAACAGAATATTAATAAATAATAAAATTTATAAACAATAATGCTGAAGTAATAAAATATTTTCTAATATGTAATGAACTCAGCATTTAGAATAACATATGAGTATTGAAAGTACCTAAAGTATTTATATTACACTTCCCTTAAACGGATTATACATTGTTCCACGTTACAGTATGTATTCCGAGACGTTCTGTTCCGAACCGATACGTGAAAGTACTTAAATTGTAACAAAATAAAGACCTTGTTTCCTTTGACCATTGATCAGCGTATAATTAAATATTAGTAGGGAACGTTGATGGTAGAAAAATGGGACCCTCTACTGCTGCGCTGGGTTTTAAGTACTTGAACTCCACGATTGCTACTGTCTGATTGCTACTGTCTCTATCTTTTCTTTTATTATATTATGCATTTCTAGTTATCTTTCAGACTTTCATTTATATTTTTATCTCTCACATACACACAGTAGAACTCTGTTAATCGTGCGACCAGCCCAATGTATTAATCTACTTTGTTTAGGTTTGACAAGGAAATATTTCCTCCTAGTATTCAACAAAACTTGAGCAACGATGGTGTAGATGTTTATGGTGAGTAAATTAGAGCGTGAAGTAAATTAAGAAGAATCAATTGCCAGTAAATCAAGTTATTTACATACACATGGTACTTTAATTCAACTCTATAAAATCAATGGCAAATCAATGAAGTAATAAAAACACAAGAAAAGCATGCACAGAAAAAATAAGATAAAATCATCAGCTCAAAAATTGGGCATTAATTTTCAAGAAACAAAATCATTATATATTGCTTAGATAAACTTGCATTTGTGCCATTACTTAAGATCTCGTAATCTTTATTTTTGTCTGGTGAACACCTTACTATAATATCTTTATACAAATACTTTTCTTACTAAATTTTTCCCACGCAATTCAACCAAAACTAGATTTGCTTGTATAGAGACAGACTTCCAATAATTTCAGTATATTTGTGTTTGCCTTTGGAATTGTGGTCCGGTATTGAACTATTGGCAGAAATACATATACTATAATTATGAGGCAATTATGAGGATAAAAAGAGCGATAAAAGTTACATATCAATAAATATGTTATGATATCTAAAATATCCGATGAATGTATTGCGAACAGCAAACAAAATTATTATAAACGCGGTATATATATATAGTTGTTCGTTTTCAAGGTCATATCTCGCGTGGAGTAGGCATTCCAGTTTACCAACGTTTCGCCAAAGTCATATCTGGCATTGTCGGGGCTTAGAGAAAGTCGGAAAATTTATTGTGCGATGCCTTTAGCATACGACATTATTCTGTTATCTGTGTTATTCTATTATCTGTGTTAGAGCTTGTCGCACCTGGCACGATTTTGAATGTTGTGTCTACACAGATCTTTGATGGTGGTCGTACATTGGGTGGTTGATTGGATCCTGATCATACCGTAGATACATTTTTGTTTGGCTTGTTGTTGGTGTGACTTATTTATTGTTTATGTTAACGGTATGGATAAATTCAAATTTCCAAGTGCTACAAATGATTTCATTGCGATTTCGTTTATTCATCGTGTTCAGTCGATTGTCGATTTCTATGGCTTCTCTAGTAATTCCTTTGCTACAATGGGTTTCTGTGGATATTGTTTTGGAAGTTTCAAAAGGGGTGGTGGTCTGAATTAGTGTGTAATAGCGGTTTGTATCAGTTTTCTGTCTATAAATTGTATATGCAAAAGACCCCTTAGGTTTCTTTGAAATTAATACATCTAAAAATGGTAGTTGATGATAGTTTTCTACTTCCATGCTGAATTGGATTTTTGGGGGTACAGCATTCAGTGCGTCTAGGAATTTCTGTAGTTCTTGATTTCCATGTGGCCATATCACAAATGTGTCGCCTAAAGAGGGCAACAATAATTTGAGTTTTAGAGGAATTTTGTACAAAGCTCTTGTTTCAAAGTTTTCCATAAAAATGTTGGCGATAGCTGTGGAAAGAGGCGTACCCATTGGTGCTCCAAATTGCTGTTTGTAGCGTTGTCATCTATGATTGAAGTACACGTTGCTAGTACAGTGGTTGATTAGATGAATAATGTGCGTAGGAACTTCATTCTTGTGGTGTCTCATTCTTAGTATGTCCAATGTTCCATCTACGGGGATGTTAGTAAACAGGGATACGGCATCGAAGTTAACCATTATGTCAGTTGGTTGTAGTATATATTCTTTGAGGATCTCTAAAAATTTTGGCTGTTTTTTATATATGATTCAAAAGATACAACAAGAGGTTGAATGTATGTGGCCCAGTATTGTGAAAGACAGTGTGTCGGAGTATCAAAATAAAACTGACGATGGGTCTTAGAGGAGTATTTTGTTTCGATGTCAATAAGTAAAACTTTAAGTTTCATTTTTGTAGTTTTTTTCTAAATATAGTTAATAAAGTTTGAACTTATTTTCACGTAAATGTTGTCCTCAAGTAAGTTTTTGTTCGTAATCAGAGGTGTTCATGATTACTGTTGCGTTCCCTTTATCAGTAGGTAGTATCACTTTGTCGTTGTTGTTTCTTAGTTGCTTGAGAGCTAGCGGTTCATATTTGCTAATATTTTGTTCCGGTAATTTCGAATGCCTGAGTACGTGTGCTACCTCCTCTCTAATTTCCTCTGCCTCCATTTCGAAGAAGTTTGTTATGCTACTTTCTACGCTGCATATTATCTTTTCAAGAGGTAATCAATTTTTAGTTATTGCGAGATGGAAACCTTTCTCAAGGACAGATCTGGCTGGACACGACAGGACAGATGAAACACCCAGTGTACGACCACAATCAAAGATCTGTGTAGACGCAACATCCGTACCAGGTGCGCCAAGCTTACCACGCGAGATATAACCTTGAATTCAAAAAACTACTCATTATATATATACATATGTATATATATGCCGCGTTTATATTTGAATCTAAAATTAGGTGCAGATTTATACAGTATATTCCAAACAAACCATTAATTAGGTTTGAAATTAAATTATGGTTGAATCTGGCGCCAATTGCGAGTATATATTAATGGATTTTCTAATTTAGGAAGTAATGAGAAAAGGAATGATCAATTCCACTTGGAACCATTCACAGAATGTAAAAGGAACATGACAACAGTTAAAATGGTTCACTGAGAACAAAACTACTTGTAAGAAAAACTACTATTGTGGAACCACCCGTGGAAATCAACTGGACTTCTCTCAATTTGTCAAACAGCAGAAATGATATGTTTTTGAAGCAAACTGTAGAAATTACTCTTACAGTAAATAAAATTTCCCCCTCATTGGGTCTTTTAATATTTAAGTCATAGTTGGAGGGGATATCTATAATTAATAATTTGGCAGGGGATTTGTATAAAGAAATAACAAGAGAGAAAATTTTAAGGCAGGCATTTTTATTCCAGTAATTCATTTATAGTAACAAATTGACTAGTTTACATATTTTATTTTTTTATAACAAAAATTATTTCTTAAAAAAATGTACAAAATAAAATTTGTTCATAGAGTTTTTTGTGCTAGCCAGGTATCAAACGTAACTATTAAAAAAATCTTACATGAATAAGAAAGCAAGAATAGGAAAAGATATAGGTTCGGATAAGAAGGTTGTCAGGTTGTTCTTCGGACGCGTTCATCCCTGAAAATTAATGTGTGTGAAGTTAGCAAGCAAACCGGTAGCGTGCAGTCGATTTTGAACAGCAAAGCTACTATCTCCCATTGTACATGGTCTCTTTCTTATGTTCCGTTCGTTATTTGCTTCTTCTGCTGAAACGGATAGCAAAATTAACTTTTCGGTTGCATGTTTGAAACTTGCCACGAGATCTGTTCAAGTTGTTTTTCTCATTTTTATTCGGAAGATAATTCGTTTTTAATGCGATTCCTACTAGAACTTTTTCCTTTTATTTGCTAAATGCTGTAATATATTGGATACTGTCGGCAACAGTCGGGTATTAATCAGAATAAAGTTGTTTGAAATTTTGTTTCTGTAGAAACGCCAAATACGTATTTTTAATGCTTAGTTGCTAAACTGGAGAATGTACTGATTATGTGCTTAGATGCAGAAACATTGTAACATAAACCAACCTGAGGTTGGTTTATTAACAAATAGGCTAGGCACGGTAAGATCATAATGCATGTGGGTCGTGGAAAAATCAAAATTATAATTTTATTGTGTGGTGATAATTTATAAAGCATGATTAATAAAAACAAAACTAATTTCAGCCATTAATCCATAAAAAAACTAAGAACGAAGCGAGAAACATTTACTCATCAATTTATTGATAACTTCCAATGCGTAAAAAAATATTTAAAAAATGGTAATGTTTATATGAGGAAATAGACTTGACGATACAAAATATATTTACATAATCTTAGAAATTAATTTAATGATAAATGAAATAAAAGAATAAAAAAACAAAGAATTTTTGAGAAATGGAAAAAAACTATTCCGCAAGTATTTGTCCCAGAGCATTGGAGTACACAACATTGGAGGTTCACGATATGACTAAAAAATGCTTGATCTATAAATAATTTGATCGGTCATTTAAAAATAGGCACTGAAAAAAGATTTAAGATGTAACAAACATTCTGAAATATATTCTTCGGAATTTAAATACAGATTAGAGAAAGATGGTCCATTTTTGAAGTTTATTTGCGCTCTAGATATTGGAGGACTAGCAATTAATTACAATATGGTATATTCTTAGTTACCAACTACTAGCTCATTGAAAATATTTGAAGACAAATGAAAGAATCTCCAAACTTTATTAGAATATATTCCAGCAAAATATCATAATTTATACAAGGAAATGCCATATGAAACCAAAAACGATAAACACGAAAAAGGCCCAAAAAATATTTCTATGTCTTCAACTTCTAATGTAAACGACTCTTAGCAGAAAGAACTTCGATGTGGACGATAGATTATTAGATTCAGATTATGACATTTAAGTTCATTATCTCTTTTTTTTCTGAATAAAGCAGACTTGTATTATCTTATTCTATTATTTTCCGGTTTATGTTCACTTGATTTAGTATAACAAGGCTGAACGCTTCTTTTCCAAATTTATAAGATTTTAACTTCAATAAAATAATAACCTTTTAGAGAAAGATGAGAAAGGCATTGAAAGCACCGAGAAAAGGTAGAAATTCTTCGGAAGAGTATATAGTAGCGAAGAACAATTGGAAGTATAAGATGTAAGGAAATAAGACATTCCCTAGCTCTATAAGAGAGCTAGGGAAGAAGAAAAACTAATTGACAGTTTAAAGAATGAAAAGGATGTTTGGGGTTATTTAAGGAAAAGAGGCTAGTCAGGAGATGATAGAGAAGATTGCATCTTACAATTGAGTGAATGTGCGGAGCAGTGCGGGGGGAAATGGGTGAAAATATGAATGAGGAAACTGGAATAGATGTGAAAGATTGGAAGACGTGGAAGCAAGAAGGGGTAGAAGATGATATTAGTGTAGAGGAAGTGAAAGGGGAGACTAGAAATATAAAAATGGTAAATCAGCTGGACTGGACGGTGTACCGATGGAGGTATGGGGATGTTTGAGTGATAGTTGTATAAGAACGTTAGGAAGGTGTATGAATGAAGTGAGGATGGGCAAAAGTAGGATTCCAGAAAAATTAAAGAAAGGAGAAATTGTGCCTGTATACAAAAGAGGAAATAAAAGGAAGAGTGCAAGCTATAGGGGAGTGACTACTATGAAGGATTATACAAAATGTTTCGTAAGATTGCAAACAAAAGGCTGGAGAAGGAAGTGAGAGAAAAAAAAGTACTGTCTAAACCGCAAACTGGACTTATAAAGGGAAGAGGGATAGCGGACAACATTGTAACGTTAAATTATATTATGCAGCAAGAAATTAGTAAAAGGAAAAAGTTATATTTGTTGTTTGTTAATTTCAAGTCTGATTTGATATGATAAGTAGGGAAAGGCTATGGAAAAGAACGCATGAAATGTGAATTTCAAAGAGCTTGATATGCTTTATATCTGTGATGTATGAAGGGTGGAAAATAAGTGTCAAAGTTGGTGAGCGAGTATCGGGGTGGTTTGATGGTTTGATGTAAGGAGGGGTGTGAGGCAAGCATGTCCGTTGAGTGCTTGTTTATTTAATATTTACATGGCAGATCTTGAGGATGTGTTAAATATGGGGCAAGCAACAGGGGTGACTGTCGGAATGGAAAAGGATATGGTCATTAAGCTATGTTAACGATATTGTATGTATGGCGAATAGGAGGGAGGAGATAATAGGAGTGATTCAGTCGGTAAACAAGTATATGTGTAAGAGCGGGTTCGAGATGAATGTGGAGGAAAATGGTGTATAAGAAGGCAGGTCGGAACAGCAGAAAAAATGTTTTTGAGTTTGGAGAAGAACAGATAGAAAAGGTAAAAAGCTACAAATATTTGGGATATACGTTGTGTCAGAATGCCGTTGTGTCTTGTAGGGAGCATGTTAGAATGGTAGTAAAAAAAAAGCGAGAGTGTGGTGTGTGTGGGAAAGGAACTTTGGAAATGTCTTAAAATAAGGACAAGAATACTAGATGTGTATGTAAAGAGTATAATGTATAATGCTGTATGGGAAGAAAGCTTGGGGAGTATGTGAAAGATATGAGATTGAAAAGTGTATTTAGGATACTTGAAAAGAATATTAGGACTGGAGAGGTCTACGCCAGATGAAAGTGTTGGGTAAATTTTGTAGTTATAAATATTGGGTGGCAGGTTTCAAGGAAATGGTAAACTTTGCAAGAAATGTGTTAAAGGATGAGGATGACAGATTGGTAAAAAAAGTATATATGAACGGTATAGTGCGTAGAGGAGGGTATACGAGTGAATGATTTAGGACAAAGAAACCTTATCGAAAGATAGGTTGGTCTTTTGAGAAAGGGTATAAGAAAATGTTTGATGGAGTAGGCGTTGTTGGAGAGGTGGAGAAATTAATGTATGATATCGAGATGCAAGAAAGAGATATGGCAGAAATAGCAGATAAAATCATAGATACAAAGACCTAACAGTTGAGTGTAGTATGCCAGAGTATATGCAGTATGGATGGAGTATAGACAGTAAGAGGCTAGTTGCTAGGTTTAGGTGTGGAAGTAAGGAGCGAGGAAATAGGTTCTGGATGAATGCGGATGAGGGATTATGTAGGATATGCGACAAAAGGGAAGAAAGTTGGGAACCTTGGGTAAGGAAATGTGTAGAGTTAGTATGGGGTGATAAGGATAATGACTGAGAATATGAGGGTGTGTTTAGGGCACAAATGAGGTGGGTTGACGATATTGCAGAAGATTAAAGGAGAGGTAAAAAGGAAGGGAGGTTAGGATATATGAGGAAATAAATGGAACAAGATGATGAGCCAAGGTCCGTCAACCTTCCGTTAAAAAATTTTTTTGTGTTGTGTTGCATTGAAGTGTACGATATTTTTATTTTAAGTTTAAGTATTGTCTAAGTTAAATAATTGTCATTGTATATTATTATACCAATAAAGGTTAATCTATTTATCTACTAGCCTTTTCAACATCAAAATATTTTGAATAATACATTTACATCATTTAGCCCATTTATAAAAGCTATTGGACTTTGAAGCCTCTCATTTCAAAACTATGAAAATGTTACTTATAGCCTTTCTATTCTAACCAATTCAACTATTTCCTTTTTGTTTTTTTTTTCGTTTGTTATGCAAATGGAACGTATCGCAGTTTGAGTGAAATTCATTTGTCAAAATAAACGCTTAATGATTAGTATTACTATTAATAATAGTATTAATAAACTTTGAAATCGAATTTTAGCTGCCTCACTGATTATAGTTTAAAATATTTGGCATTGTTATTGTCACTAAAGAAAATGACAAGTTATGCAGAAATGAAAAGAGAACGTCATTAATTTTACAGACAATTATTTATAATATAAAGAATGTATGTTATTAAAAAAAAAACACACAAGATGTAGGCAAAGAGAGAATAATCACATATTACGGGCTTCCTCTTTTTTCGAATAATCACATAAAAAATTGTGAACAAATTGCGCGTTTTTCAACAAATCTTTACAAACCCATCGCATATTTCGAATAATCTCGCGTTTTTACCTTCAACACTCGAAGAAAATTGGTCTGCCACTTCATAAATCTGTCATCAATAAGTCGTGTCTCAAATTACGGCCGACAAGTAAAAGAATCTCTGCTAGTTCTACTGCTGGCTGCTCTTGCTCTCAATAGCGCTGATTGCTTTATCATGCACAATGAAATAGCTCTCAAATCATTTGGGATTTCATGTCGTGGCAACAAAAAATAAATAAAACTATCATCTGCGTTCGGAGAAGACATGATTCATTGACAATTGAAATAATCGACTATAAATGAATTATAGCTTCTTTAGCATTTTAATTGAATAATTAGATTATAAATCACAACTTTTGAAAAGTTACATGAATCTTGAAATTCATAACAACAACGATTTAATAAATATAACATAAACTTTCCATTTGTAATTTAGATCATTTTATATACTTACTTAGCGTTAGATGTAGTCATTTTAGTACCAAATCTACTACATTTCCAATCTTTAGTACAATTTTCCGATGTTTTAACGTTATGAATTACAATTGTTTCATTAGGAAGAATGATTAGGAATATTATTTAATGGGAAATGTGTCCAAAGAGAACAGGTTGGGTGAAACAATTTCATAACTTATAGGTAATTTGAAGAGTACAAGAAAATAAAGTAGCACTACATTTACTCTAAAATTGCCAAAGCGTACAAGAAATGTGACTTTAAGAAAAAATAAAAAGTGTTCAAATTTTGAGCAATCAGCAAAGCCTAACAAAAAACGGACGATAACAATAACGATAAAAAGAAAGCGAATATTAATACAAATTAAAAGCAAAAAATCATTATTGAATTCCGAAAGTGAGAGTAACATAAAAAAACTTACAAAACTGCTTTCGTTGGAATAGTTTGTAAAGGAATGGTCACCTTTTCCTAACTAGGAAGATTCATATAGTTTTTAACCCCCAGCATTGAATATACATTCAAAATTCTATGCCGTCAGTTTATAATATTTCTGGAGAAATATCGGGTCCAAAACTAATTAAAATGCAACAAGGATGCAGTTATTATCTCTTCGCACATGGGGGAAAACAAATTTATATCTTATTCTTATGGAATGATGAATAGGATTCCGCAATATTAAAAAAGCTATGAAATGTATTTAATGAAATTATAGGGTTCACGGCATTTGATAAGTAAAGCAAAATTTGCTGTGATATCTGATATATTGGGAAAAACTGGTAAAACTGATTTCAAATAAGCATTAACTGAAATTTCTACTAGGTAAAGGGTGCAAAAAGGGAAAATTCTATTCCACTCGCAGTTTGTAGTTCCCAATCTTAGGTTGGAGATTGAATAAGGAACATAACAATTCACTGGCTACAACTTTCAAGACTGGTTAATATTGTTTGAACCAACCGCGGAAATAAACAAGGATTACCATAATTTATTATACAAGGAAAAGACAATATAACGTTTCTATTACCTGAGGTGGAAAAATTACTGTCAAGTTTTTATTTCAACATTATTTGAATAACATGTTGAGCGTCTCAAGGGTGACGGGGAATGAAGTAGTGGCCAATTTTCATCTTGTATAATATCATTTTGCAAGGATCGCTCGGTCATTTTGACCGGGCATAAGAGCGTTAAGAATGCAAGAAGTACCGGCAACTTTGTTATATGGTAAATATATAACAGTTAGTGCTTTCAATGCTTTAAAATTTTAATTAGCACAAGTTTGTTTCGTGAATTTCACAAACCGGTGGTTTTATTATATATTTTATTCCTCTACCATCTCTTGATCTTGTTATTCAGCTAAATTAAAAGTAACAGTGAACACGCTTTAAGTTTTAACCAGTTTGCAATCATAATTGGATTATCCCTTTTCAGATAATAAACATTCATTAAATTAATAAATAAGTTTAGGAAAAATATAATTATATAACCAGTTAAATAATTTTTTTAAATTTAATTTTTGAATTTAATATATTTGTTTATTCAATTTGCTCCCGAATTTCCAACATTTACTACATGTAACACATACTTATTTCAAGATCTACTATACGTAGCATATACTTTCTTCAACGGCCAACTGAATTTTTCAAATGAAATATATCAATATCAACAAAACTGTCAAATGATGTCATTGCTGGAGCCGGAGTCTAGATAGCCCTGTGAACTGAGCAAATTGAATACAAAGTACACGAAAATTGACCCCTTAGCGTTTGCCACTCATTCAATATATTCTATCAAAAGAAAAGTTGAATGGTGAATGCAACCTGAATCGTCCACAGCATTCGGCAATATTTAATATATTAAGAGAATATGTAATCAAAATAGTGAATACGCCGGAGTTTTAGTGGGCAGATTTAGCATTGCAGTAAGACCCCGACGCATTTACCATTCCGATTACATATTCTTATTTGTATTAAATACAATATATTAAAATATTTGCGAATGCTTCGGATGATTCATGTTGCATACACCAGTCCACTTACTTTTTTCGTTGGTACAATATATTAAGTAGGAATCTGACAGTTCTAAGCCACACGCAATTTTAATATTAAAATAATACTATTGGTACTTTTATTATATTCTTTACAGCACTATTATTTATTTTAAGAGTGCTTTGGTAAGACCAAGATGTATTCACTATTCCGATTACAAATATATTAAAATATTGGCGAATGCTTCGGGACCGGTTTCCGGGTACTTTTTACTCCATTTGTTCAATTGACAGACCGTCTAGCCCCCGCCTCTAGCAATGACGTCTTTTGCGCATTTGACAGCGGGCCGTTAAAAAATCCAATATGGGGGTTGAAGTAAGTGATGATACATAGAGTAGATGCTACAATTCTGCGTGCACCTACAATGTCTCCTCTCTGTGTAGTTTTTTAATTTTTTGTATCAGAATATTGTGTTCAATGTTTAAATAATTAAGCGAGTTTAAAAATCAAAACGACCAGTTAAATTTCGAGAGTAAATAAAAAAACAACTTTTGTAGAAGGGGTAATGGTGTCGCCGAAACATGTTACACGTACATTGGTTGGGCCTCGGAGCTAAATGCAAGTTAGAATAAATGGTGTTTTGGAACACTTAATTTTCATTTAATTGAAAGAAACAAGTTCACTACTCTAATTATCTCGGTTGCCATAAAAGATGAAAAAATATGAAGGGTGACGTATATCGGCCCTTCTTGATATAAACATAATAATAATTAATTGTACTACTTGATGTAAAAGATAAATTCCATCGCGCTAGAGTTTTTGTTAAGTTAATTTCTAATGCAGAATTGTCACTATTTAATTCATATATCAGCTAAATAATTACATTCGTAGAATATTTCAAGGTAAATAGGAAGATCAATATAGCAATTTATTTGTCTCTGCACACATACGATCATAGGATTATTAATCTTGCAAAAACCATTCTGCGATACAATTAAATTAGGTTTCATTTAAAATATTAATCTCAATTATTGTTGTTGAATGATACAAGTACGTACTAGATTTGATGAGTAGTTCAAACAAATCGTTTGCAACGTTATATACATATGAGCTATTTGCTTCAAAGCTGCGTACGCACTTGTATTCAGCAATTATTTAGCAATGTATTTTAACAAATTCTTAATTTAAATCAAATCAACTCAAATTTTTTAATCAAATTTGTGATCATAAACGTAACACTGGACTTTAAACATAAAAGGGAAAATGCATCAAACACGGGGGTGCCCGAAACTAAACTTAACAAGTGTTCGCTAGTAGTTGTCACGGGTAACAGTGAAAAAAGTGATAAAATAATATCCCTAAAACCAGAAACAAAAGCTTTGGGATTTTGCTGTAACATTCTTATAATGGAAGGTAGTGAAGCTTACGAACAGAAAGATATTATCTATAATACATATCATCTTTACTTCTACCGAAGGTATCTTTACAAGAAGCATGTGTGTCAAAAATGGAATAGGATACGGAACTTCCAGATAGCATCCAAAGAAAATTTATAGAATGGTTAAGTGAAAATAATAGCTTGAGTCACATAAAATTGCCCAGATGGTTTGTAAAAGGATCCGTATCAAAAGATAGTTGGAGCCTGCATATATTCTACAACGCAAATCAAAAGGCATATGCGGTAGCTGTTTTTCTATTATATGAAAATTTGGAAGGTTAAAATGCGCAACTACTGCAAATAAAAGCTCGAATTGCACCACTAAATAATCCGACTATACGTAGACTCGAATTGCTAGCTTGTCGTATTAGCGTGCGGGTTGCTGAATCTGTAAAGAGAGGTTTACATAATTATGACATACCTACCTTTTATTGGAGTGACTCTATTACTGCTATCGCATGGATCAAAATAGGAGAGTAACTGGGTCATTCTTGTCAATAATCGTCTGTCTGAAATTAGAAAATTCAGTCCGATCCAACAATGGAAACACGTACCTGGAATAAATAGTCCAGCTGATCTTGCATGCTATCAAAATTGGCGCAGTCCAAATGGTGGGACGAGCCCAAGTGGTTGTGTCAGAGCAAAGAAGCTTGGCCTATTAGTACACCTCCATATGACGAAGATCAGGTAAAAGCATCAAAGACTACAGGTCAATGGTATATCACAAAGTTTTCAACTTATTCTCGAATTGTTCGCCTAGTTACCTTGAAAAAAAGGTTCGTAAGTATCGCGCGTGGTTGGAAACATCAGGCAAACATAGTGTGTCTGAAATTCATAAAGCAAAAGAAGTATACTTTTGAGAACTATACAAGAGGAATGTTTTTAAAAAGATAGATAGTAAATATGGAAATCTTGTGATAACGATGGTTGTGATAATTGTTAAATGTGATAACGATGGTTTTAACAGAGTAGTTACTAAGATAAGAGAAGAGATGGTTTATACGAATTCAGTTTTCCGATTTTACTCCCTTCAAAGCATGTCTTGGTTCATATGCTAATAAAGGAAACTCATGAAACGAATTGTAATGCTGGAGTTCAAGTGAAGATGGTCAAACTGCGAGAGAAGTTGTGGATATTGCAGAGTCGAAAATTTATTATATCGTAAGAATTCCAGAAAAATGTATACGTTGTAAGAGACAACAGGGCATAGAATGCACTGCAGTGTCTGCTTCTTTGTCATCAGATCTTGTCGAGGATACAACTGTTTTCCAAGTTATCGCAGTTGATTTAACTGAGCGACTGTATCTCAAAAATGACAGAAATCATGGATCGTCCTTTTTACGTGTGCAGTAACCCTCGCCGCGCACCTGAAACTGATAACTAGTTTAAGTACAGAAAACCTTTATTCAAGCAGTTTAACGTTTCGTTGTTACAAGAGCACGTCCAGAAGTTGTATATAGCGATAACGGGACTAACTTTGTGGGTACCGAAAATGCTCTTCCCGTTGTAGATTGGTTGTTTATAGTTTCGACACATGCTACACAGAGGATTCAATAGAAATGCAATCCATCAATAGCAGCATGGTGGGAAGGATAGTGATAGCGACTGCTAAAAAGGTTGCTAGCACGGGTGCTTAGTAAATCATTATTGTATAACGAAGAGTTGATGACGGTGCTATGCGATGTTAAAGCGGTGATAAATTCAACGCCCTTACCTACATGTCTCAAGAGTCAGGAGATTTCTCATCATTGACTCCGGCAATGTTCTTGCAAGATGCCGTCAATGTAGATGTGGCAGAATTGAATCAAATTCACTGCGTAGTGCTAGGAAAGCGGTTTACGTCTGAGACAAAGACTACAAGAAGAATTGAGATCCTAATTTCAAAAGGAATACTTGAGTCAACTAGTGCAGTGATTTAAAGAAATAAAGTCTATAAAGCTTAAAGTCGGCGATACGGTACTAGTTAAACACGATAATAAGAATGGTTCGGCGATCTGGCTCGGGTTCTAGAAACATATACGGGACTAGAGGGATTTGTGAGTGCTGCAAAACTACGAACGTCGAAAGGTGAACTGGTTCGACCTATTTAGCGAGTATATTTGTTGGAGGCATAACCGTTTCAAATCATAACTGACAATCCACAGTCGGAGATGTCAAGGAACGCCATTCTACGAAAGGATTCTGGGTCTGCTGAGATCTCCGATTGTGTTTCAGAAATCAGTAAGAGTCAAAAGGTTTCTACGCGCTTCGGCAAATTGGTGAAAGCTCCTACCCGATATAGATAGTTCAATTTATTCAATATTGAAGGTGGGAGGATGTTGCAACACTGGACTCATAACGTAAAAAGGGAATGGCAGATTTATGACATGGCGGTTTCTTCTGTTTGATTAGGTGCGACATTTTTACGGATAGTTAAAAGGTCCCTCAACAGTGCCTCATTTAATTTAAATACATTTGTTAATTCATTTATAAACAATAAGAAAAATCAATGTGCAAGACTTACGTCTTACCTCGCTCTACTGGAGCAAAGAATTTTTTTGTTTCATTATTCCTATTTGATTCCTACAAGATTCTAATCTGAAATGAACTTTCTAAATATGTGTTTTCTAATGTGTAAGAACTGTTTCTGGAAAGAATGTACTTAGAGTACAAGTATATTTGTGTATGTTCGGCAAACTTCTCCTGCCCAAGATTTTTGCGCTATGAAGAAACCAGCTATATTCTAGATTTAAAAGAAATCTCAGCACGGGTTTTTAATCATTTTTCTATCAAATAATGTTTTTAATCGTCAATTTGCTCAGAGCCTTCAAATAACGGACGTGTTTTTCTCGAAGTAATTTGACATTGAAAAGAATTATACTGAGCCTGAACTGTTGATAAAGTCATTAGTGCAAAAAAAAACGTTTAATTCAGTTAATAGATACTGCACTTCTACAAAATATGACACCATTTGTTAATACTAACGCCCCCCTATTAGTCACTAGCGATTAAGCACGTGTCGGAACGTAGTCAAACAAGACTCTGCGCAATAACAAACAGAAATACGTACGTAGCAACAGTGCGTAGAATAGTATACGTGCAGGAGAGTTTACGAATGTGGGTGAAAGGAAGTACGAACAAAATGCAAGATAGCGTAAATGATTTCGCATATAAATGGCGGATAATGAAAAACACTTTGTACGAGTTAGTAGATTTTCGAGTTAAAGTTTATAAAAGTTTATTATCTTATCGAGATTGCGATGTTCTATATTGATGAAATATTTTTTTACAATCGGTTCAAAAAACATTTATAAAATGTATGTGTAAAAAATGGTAGATTAGTAGAATAGATGCATTAGGCTTTATAAAGGTCAATTATTGAATATACGATATAACTGAGCATCAATATGATTAAATTAAAAATAGTAAAATAGAGTTGTAGCAGGTACTCGCTATGCAAGGCCGGATTAAGACTATTAGACGTGAAGCACTCTGAAACCATTTCAAAATAAACAGTAATCAAATAAAGTTTAGGGAAGAAGTAAAATAATGTTTATTGTTTTCTACGCCATTTATGCCGTAATAATTTTTTTGGATTTGACATTTGTGAAATAAGATACTATATTAAATTTTGGTATTAGAAAGAGAAAACACATATTGATCATTGTATTGATTTTGACTCAAATCATGCTATGAGCCATGCATTAGAAGGCGTTTTTCAATCCAGCTTAAACTTTTTTCGATACCGCTAAATTATGAAAATTTTCTTGATGAAAAAACCTATTTTAAACATTGCTTTTAATAATGGGTCCCGGTGGGTACAATCAGAAAATGGTTTTATAGATTAAGGGGGGGGGGGGGGGGGGGGGGGAGGGAAGGTGAGAATATGGAAGAGTGTGTGATGAATGTAGTTGGGTTGTAGGAAAGTTAAGAGATAAGAAGATGGTAA
>WYDF02185228.1:0-21841 GCA_009867245.2 Adranes taylori | reverse complement strand
ATAGTTTAATCAATATTTAATCATTTTTATTTCATATAAAAAAGGATATACATTTTGATTTTCCAGTTTTTAGAATTAAAATCTCTTTTCTTTCTATAACATTTTCACCCATAGTAATATTTACAACCATAAAAAGCACTTTTATTTCATATAAAAAGGATCTACATTTTGATTTTCCAGTTTTTAGAATTGAAATCTCTTGTCTTTCTACAACATTTTCACCCACAGTAATATTTACAATCGTAAAAAGCACTTTTATTTCATATAAAAAGGATCTACATTTTGATTTTCCAGTTTTTAGAATTGAAATCTGTTGTCTTTATGATAATATTTACAACATATGTCTTTCAATTAAAAGATTATTATTTTTCTTTATAAAGACAATTATTATTTTTCTAGTTTTTAGAAGTTTAATCCATTGTTTTCATTTTTTCTTACATTAAAAATGTAGCATATGGTTTTAGTATTCATAACACAAGATTTAAAATAACTAAATAAGCAGCACAAAATAATTTTACTTAGAACATATATCATATTTTGACGACCTCTTTACCTTTATTGCAGGTAGACAATAAATGTTATAATATAGATAGCTGGCTTCAATATTTGAATTTATTTATTATTGCACTACATGTATACAAAGAATTCATTTTCATTGTTTACAAAATAAAAAATAGGTGTATTTATTTTATTATTATATGGAATTGATTAAGTCGTATGTACTGTATCCCATAAACTTTATTTTATTTATCCAGGTTTAGTACAAAGAAAGATATTGGCAAGATTCTAAATTTTCTATAAAGCCCTCTTGTTCACAACCGTTAATCATGATATCATATGGGGATGGTAAACCATTGTGTCCTCTATCCCATAAACTTTATTTCATTAATCTAGCTTTAATAGGAAGGGAGATATTAACATTTTTCACTTAAGGCCTTTTTGGCAGCCATAAAAATCAACTCCAACCAACCAAAATGCGTCTATTCGGGTTAAGGGTTAATCGTAAGCATGCGCAAATACCATTTTTGAAAGCCTTGCCCTCACCTTTCGTTTCAAGACACACGGTGGTGCTATTAAATGCTAAATCCTCAACATCTGAAGACAGGTAATTCATGTATTGACGTATAACACCGGTCTCGGGTATCTTCGACTTCGTGGATCATCGTATTGAATTTATCAGTATTACACCTCATTATTACGAATATCCTATCTGCAATGCGAATATCTGCAATGCGGATATTCGCAATGCGAATATCCTATCTGCATTGCGTAATACATAACCTAACATAATAGAGTTGGCGGCCATCTTGGATTGCGTAATACCTTGACCCCATTCTTGATAAGGAACTTTAGATAAACAAATCAGTGATGACGATCTTAATAAGGATCATTACATAAATAAATCAATGATAACGATCTTGATAAGGGTTTTGGGGATTCCCCCATTCAATCATTATTGCTCAATAACGTATCTACATTGCGTAATACATAACGTAACATAATCAGCTGATCGAGTTGGTTGCCAACTTGGATTTAAAAAATTTCCGTTAAAACCTTTAGAAATTTGAATTCAAATTTGATTTTTTTCGCGCCAAACCTGGGGGTGGAGGTACGCCATGTGCTTTTTGTTTACAAACATTGATCTCACGTGACTTTTTTGTTTACATTTTAGTCGGCCGCCATCTTGGATTGTGCAACAATTAGGTTATATTGCGCAATATCTAACCAGTATTGCGTAATAATTTATCGTTTGTATGTGTTAGTGATGGAAATATGGTGGTGGTGGGATTCAAAAAGTGGTCGGGATAAGTGTGGAACGGCCTGCCATTGGCTGATCGTGATGACGTCATCAATCCAACAGCCAATTAGAGAGCAGCATTGATGACGTGGACCAATCACAATGCAGGGATTTGTTGACGTCATCAAAGGGGGTTTGACCGCGCATGCCGGGCACAACTGTCCAATCCCTTCTACTTTAATCTCTTGGTGTCTTCTTTATTACTATACGTTGACAATTTTAGGAAAACCATCTGTATCATCTGTTGTTGTAACTTGGGTATGTGTGTATGAGCCCGTTTAATAAATATGCTCAGGATAGTTTTATTTCATCACCAATTTGTATTTAGTCTCTACTCCTCTGTACTTTCCTATGGTATAAAACTTCGGGGCAAGGCACGCCTTGCATTTCGCACGTCTAGTGCCATTTAAGATGTAATTTTTCCAAATACTATGCTCGTGAGATAACGTTTTCTTATCACCTTTGCATATTTCTGTCTTCTACAATTCGCATTTTTTCAATTATTAGGAACTTTAGACATAAGAAATGGCAATGCAGTGGGCCTATAAATAATTATCAGGGGCGAGTAACAAAAGTTTTTCGCAGTGTTTCTGTTTGAAATTTGTAATGTTTATTGCAAATTTTGTTACATGGAACTCTGGATCTCTCAATGGAATTCAACAATCAGGTGTGGTTAATGCTATAACGAAATATATTAGTTGTGTGGGATTCTTAAAATGAAATTACTCATTTCGTAAATCAAACTTTTGACTCTTATCAGCTGTGTTGCTTAAGATGCAATAATAATATATTTATTATTGAGGTATGATTTGTCGTCTCTGCCTGTAACCCATATATCCTCGTCTCCCAATCTATGAAAGCAAAATTTTCCCAATCAGTTTGTAAATAGCTGTATTTTTCTTAACCAACTTTCTTCTTGTTTATTGCATTGTTTTATTCATTATTTCTGAAAGTAAAATGTTCAAAAGTAATGTTTATTTTATTAAAAATTTCCCTAAGTGTGAATTATACAATTTGTTATTCAATTTTCCATTCCATTAATGTTAATTATATTAATTCTATATTATTTTATGATCTGTATTGTTTTTGTGTTTTCTAAGGTAAAGAACTATATATGAAATTAATGGCGTTAGCATATGATGTAAGAAAAGAAGGATCAAATGAATCAGAAACATTTCGAATCTATCAGTGCAGCGCATATAAGGCATTGGTGTCATTAATTTGTAATGTTCTAAAGGACCAGAGGGAGCAATGTTACGAACATTTCTTGTTGAAATTCGAATACAAAGATGATAATAATAATACTTTATGGTCGAAAATAATAGATCAACGTATTAACTATCAGTTTGATGAAGATTTCGATGAACTGCCTAAGCGCAAAAATATTCTTGTCGCAATTAGAAGTGAAAAACAAACAGAGCGTAGAAGGAATAGTGAAGAAAAATCAACTGTAAAATATCTCGAATCACAACATTTATTTAATAGCACTTTAAGTGAAGATATAACAAAATTTGATTTTACTCATACAATTTTAAGATCAACAGCGGCTTTTGATGAAGGTACGTTTTAACATTTGAATAGATGGATCGATTGTGATACAATTTTATTTGAAATATACGAGGCCTTTCCTTTTAAAACGTCACCTATAAAAAGTAGGCTCTCAAATAAATCTGAAGTTTATACAGCTTATCTTCTAAGTTTTGTTAAGATACAATTAATTTATCCAATATTTATTATTAAACTTGGCAAGTTACTATAAAAATGGAATTGATCCTACATTTTTATACGATCATAGCTTTTAGAGAGAATTATTTTAACGACAATGTATATATTGCCGACAATGTATATAGTGTTAATTTCTGTACTTGGTGATATTACAACCCAATGTCAGTTTAACTTTCTTTGCATAGTTTATCAGTCTCGACGACGATCCTTTAACGGGATGACCAAAGAGAGCCGGCCCATGACATTGTTAACGCTGCGAGTCAAATATTCAACAAAAGTGATTAATTGCAGTAGTACACGAAGAAAATAACCTTGATGTTTGTCCAAAATCGAGTCATGTAGCAGTAATTCTTCTAGAGTTTAAAGCACACTGAATTTTACTTTTGTTTACCAGAACAACGTAGAATCAGCTCAACCCAAATCGATAAATCATCCTCCACCAAGCTAATGCGAGTTTGACATTAATCCAAATATCCATTTTTTCCACCCACTTTAACACACCTGAAGCGCTTTTCCTCAGATTCCTTATTTATACTGATTTTTTCCAATAACACCTAATCTTACCACAGTAGCGAGTCCCTCACTAGCCTTTCGTTTTACGTACTTTCTAGGCATTTTCATTTATATTCTTTTGATGTTTTCTTTCCCACCCCATCCTACTCCTTCGCCTCTATCCATGTTTCTACCAAACCCATATTATCAAACCCCTTCAATTTTGTTTTTAGCATTTGTATATTCCAGCTGGGTTCTAAAGCTGATCAAATTTGATCAGTTATAGAACCGTTCTAAAGCTGATCAAATTTGATCAGCTTTAGAACCTGTTGGAATCATTATTAATAGGGTGAAATCATTTCTGTGGTGTGGTGAGAATAGGTGCGGATGAGGAAATCTATATAAATAAGGAATGGGATGGAATGAGCTTCATGAGTAAAAAAAATGGAAGATTGGACGAGCGTGAATGATGGAATGATTGAAGGATTGTGCTTTTAAATAGCAACGTCAAATTGATGGTTCATATTTCATATAGCTCTGAGCAATTTCTTTATAGTGAAGTAACAACTGCTTGGTCAACTGTTTCAGTCTCTAGGAGAAGTAATTTATTCTTAAATAAACGAAAAGATGCAATAATAAGGCTCATTTTGATAGCTTATTTTTCGTTGTTTGGATCGTCTTTAGTTAAATACAAAACTAAAACTCACTCTTATATAAGACTTTCTAACAGGATTTTATCCTTTTTTAATGTAATATATAGCAACATAACACTTTATTTTTTTAAGAATCTACAAATGAAGATAGAAACGAACTCAATCGTGCCGAAGATTTAAACGTATCAATAGAATCAGATGCTATAAATTCTCATGAATGTATGGCTGTCGTTTGTGGTATCATACAACACATGTGGGACACTGAAATGATAAAGTCATCAGAATCAGATGATTTTCAAGTGTCTAAGTGGGTTAAAGATTTGCGAATATATCTTTCACACGAGAAAGTTCATCGAAATATAAAATTGTTTCTTGCGAAAATGATTATTAATGAGCAAGTTATATTAAAGAATTATGCCCAATGGTTGTTTGGGCCTCTAATGAAAATGATCGTGGATGGTGTTCTTGGTTTTAATATTAATTATGTTGTTGATGATTTGGTAAGTTTATAACAATATATAACTTTTAAAATGTTTTATACATATGTCACAAATTTTAACCCATAACTTTGGTTAGTGTTAAATTCTTTAGCGTGTGTATGTCCAACGGTGTAAATTTTATACGTTATACGAAGCATATTCAAAAATTACTAATTTGATAGAACACTGAATATATTCAGATAGTTCAAATCCAAAATGAATTTATTTTCCAAAAGTAATCAAAGAAACGACTGGAACATTACAAAACAATTTGCAATATTTCTTTGTGGTGCTTGTAAGTATGTATGATATTGTCACGTCCCATTTTTAGACGAAGTGACGTGGGGGTATTTTCTCAAATGGATAAGAGATAGACTTATGGAAATTATTCGAGTTATCGGGGATTCAATGAAAGAAAACATAAATACCCGGCGCCTCCACCATATTGTCACATTCCATTTCAAGGGGTAGTGACGAGATATTTACTCAAATGGATAAGAGATACTTAGATTTACGGAAACTGATTTTAACCTATCGGTGGTTAAATTAAAGAAAACATTTTAGTTTAATAAAATATAATTAATACCAAAAATATTGATTAATAATTGAAATTAGATAAAGTTAATTAAAGCTACTTCAAATAATATAATTCTTTCGATCAGTTCTTGCATTTTAAATGTTAAGTAAATAATTAGAAAGATCTTGAACGAGTGTACCAATCTGAACTACTAGAATCACGTACTACTGTAGACTGGCCAAGAATGCCGGCCTAAACTGGCCCCCCAGATTAGAACTGCAAAATAGTGCGACCGTGAATTTGTCTTTCCTAGAATGGAAACCAATTGCATCCTGTTGAACACCTGCTTTCGGATTCTAAAAATCAGTACGTTCTTCTCGAATATATTAGAATTTTAATCCAGTTAGATTTATTAGAATATAAATTATTGACTAAGGTAACCTCCTTGTATAAAATTATATTTAATTCAACCCTTTATTTATTTTTATACGTGGCAATATTTGTATAAATTGTACATACATTTTGAATTCGGATAATATGGCCTTGTCTTAGCGACTCCAACATTTATGCTTTATTGATCAGACTACTTGAAAATAATCACGAACTTCAAATTTTTTAGGGTTTTAGTTAAGCTCGTAGAGAATAGAATATGGGATAGAGTATTCTTTATAGTTGCATGAAGGTGTTACAATTAGAATTCTTTATGTTTGATTCTTATTAACATGTATTCAAACTAATTCATAAGTCTTGTTAATGTCGATAGTTGTACATTAATATCACCTCTGATGGCCAGTAATCTTACTTCAAATGTTTTTCCAATCATTGGAAAGCTTGTCATTGGACGATATGTTTCGTTCTTACTTTAATCTTGGCTAAGTTTGAAAATGGTTACAACTATGCCCCTTTTCTATGCGCTTGGAAATCCTATGTTTTGCTGGACTAAAATTTTGTATTTTTCTAATATGTTCCAGATCGATAGAATAATGATGACGTATCTTCTAGACTTTTGGTAGTATGTCCACTCGCGATTTATGTCAATAATTTTTCCTGGTTGACATAGTGCCTGAACTTCTGCTTGATTGAAATTCGTTAACAATGAATTTGTAACAGTAGCATTTAGATCCAAAATATAATTAAGAAACTGTAGATGGTATTAGTTTTTAAGAAGTATAACTATTTGTTAAGTGAGTTAATTATTTCGAGAACTGCACATTAACGTGTAGAATATTCAAATTGGCTTAAAAAATGGAAGGTAAGCACAGACACCCATTTCTGGCGTAAGTGGTAGCCTTCGTAAGTACTCTCTGCTTTCACCTCGCATCATTGCGTTCGTTCATTGCTTTCCTTATAGTTTGGATAATATGCCACCCTAATAGATTGTCTCTTCGTTGATTAATTATATAACTTTATTTAATTTCATAAGACTAATAATATAGACATACAGTGATACAAAGTAAAAAATCATATAAACTATTTTCAAATTGGATTGCTAATTGGATTGAAGGTGTGAACCGAGCAGAGCGTTAGTTTTCATTAACGAACGTAATGATGAAAACAAAGGATCCTGATGCTACCACTTATGCCAGAAATGCGCACCTATGCCTATATCACCTATGCTTTGCCTTCCATTTTTAAAGCCAATTTGAACATCTTAAACGTCACTATGCAATTTTCGAAATAATTAACTCACCTAAAATATAATTTGTGCTTAACATTTACGCGGCCAAATACCTAAGTGATACAACTTAATGAGTATGTAACTTACATCTACTCCTCTAAATTTTTTGTATTCGAGGGCGTGGAATAGTAATAAACGCATATGTTATTGCCGAGTACTTTTCACATTGCGTTGTTTTGTTATTGCCCATATAGTTTGAAATAAAATTGATATTGTTTTCTATAGATTGTTTCCGCTTTGCAGCGAAGTCTGTAGTCGACTTATTTGCATCAGAGACGTATCTTTAACGTAGAATTAAGTACTATGTATGTAATTGTTTTTTCTCGATTACAATATCAGTTGTAGTCACGTTTATTTTTTGTGACTATATAGTGGGGTAAGTTTTTCCTTGATAAATAAATTTCACTTCTATTGATTTAACCCACCAGACTATTTAAGTTAATATTATAATTTATTTCGGAAATACAAATCAATAAAAAGTAAGCAGTTTATTAGTATATAAGTTTTAACTTTGACTAAATTTGTTCATAATT
This sequence comes from Adranes taylori, assembly GCA_009867245.2. Classification (NCBI taxonomy): domain Eukaryota; kingdom Metazoa; phylum Arthropoda; class Insecta; order Coleoptera; family Staphylinidae; genus Adranes; species Adranes taylori. The sequence goes on along the minus strand of WYDF02185228.1, from coordinate 13,966 downwards.
AATATCTTAGAAATTTTCAACCTAGTTAATGAAATATAATTAAACTTACATTTGAGCTGTAGATATCACGAACACTGTACTACTTTTAGATTTATTTATTAATTAAAATTTTTCAACTGGCTACTCCAATGCAAACAAACTGCTTTCCCTACTTTTGTAAACCGTCCGTAACTACCGCCCCTGCTATAAATTTCCGGTCTCATTTCTTCCCATTAAACTATTTCTATTACTTGAATTTCCAATCTGACTTCTATGGTCAAAAGCACCTCGCACCAAAAGCACCGCGATTTCGGCTTCCGGCTAGACTGGCTTAGACACGCGATCAATACCGTGAAAATCCAGTAAGAAGTAGGACTTTTTATTGGCTTGCGCTGCTACGTACCCCTTTCTACTCTCACCTGTTATCTACAAAACGCAGGTGTTCTACTAGTTACTCTACTCGTTACAATAATCATGGCGACAATTCAATTCAAGAATATTTACCATTGAATTTTCCTTTTTGTAAACTTTTAATTTACCTACTAATGATGAAGTCATTTCAATATGGCATCTATTAATTAGTCTAAAGAATTTTAATATATACAATTAATTTGATTGTTAGACAATAATGCTTATATAACGAAACATTTCCTATCCTTTAACTATCAAGACTTATGAGTGTTTAAAATACACAAAACATCTATAGTAGAACTAATAGAAATAAATATTTTTAATTAAATAAGTGCTAATTTCATTGAAATATTTTAATTTTTACTGCATTACATTTTTACTCTCGAAGGCTTTTGACCCTGAAACTCTATACGTCTATTCAAAATTTAAAAGAAGGCTAAATTCTATCCCAGTTCTATTGCAATGATCATAGTATTCCAAACTTGCCTAGTATGAACTCCTCAAAACATCAAGCTATACATGAACAACAGCTTGTTTATCCAACGCTTATGTCAACAGCTTGTTATGTTCATTTTTAAAAACTATACTGGACAATAATTGTGTTTTCTGAATACCTCAGGTTGGTCTTAATCTGTTTTATTAAGGATATCTTCTGTAAGTTTATTAAAAAGCAGTGGCGAAATATTCTAGAGTCAGGTCATGCCTCAAAAGTCAATAACTTTATGATTGCCATATAGCTTAGCTATAATGAATGTTTCTGCCATCGAGCCCGATCAGTTACAAGATTTTAATAAGTTTTTTTTTTATAATTGATGTGTTAATTTATTTTAAAACTAAACAGATGTTTTTTGTTGAAAATTGATTAAAAACCTAGGTAAGGGTAGATGCATATTTCTGGCATTCGGTGGAGCCTTTATCAATACCCTCTGGGTTTCGCACATAGCATCATTGCATTGGTTTACGAGACCAAAGCTTAACTATTGCGTTTCCACCTAGGCTGTTTAATCAATTTGAAATGTTCTATATTATATGCATATGTATCATTGTATGCCTACGTTATTATACGATTTTTGACGTATTGTACGATCTATGATTTTTAATGCAGTTTAAAAAGCCATTAGGGAGACAATTTATCAGTATGGAAATAAATCCAAACAATTAGGTACACGTGTTTTAGGGGTTATAACCTTAATTAAATCGCCTTTTTTATTAAATTATCTCTAGTATTACTTATTTGCACTATTCCGTAGGTTGAAATGAATGTAAATATTAGTATTGCTTTTACGTAGCATATACATTTGTTGAAAATTGGTTTTTTTCGTTTTTTATGTTTGTCGGTTTTTTTGTGTTTGTTTTTATCGAAGATTGTTTTGATGTCGATAAAACTTGCAAATACATCGCAGTTTACGTAGCGTGTGCTTTGGACTAAAAGTTGAATGATAAAGAGTGTCTCACACGTACTAAAATCAAGTCTGAATCCAATAAACTCTGAATTGAATCTTTTTTTGTGAGATTTTTTTTATATCAAGCTCATTATTCACATTTTCTGGTAATTTTTTTTATGTCTAATAAAAATCTGTTTTAACAATTCATGTGGTTATTGCGTATAGATTTTGTTATTTAAAAGTTTAGTTAAGAATTTAAATTGATTCTTATGAAGAAACATCAAGACACTTGATGGAACATCAAGGAACTATTTATAGATGTCATATTGAACTGACTTTCAAAGGTTTCAAAATGTTTCAAAAGGGAACAATTAATTCGTTGTAGTTATCTAGCGTAATATTAAATATTCTTGTATTGGTTCGTGTCGCGAATTCCTATATCTTTGCCCGACAGATTGGTGGAATAAATGAGCTTCGTAGAAGGCGATTTTCAAGAGTTCATCGTTAATCTGATCTTACACTGGAAACTTTTTATTAATTGTTTAATTGCTTTAGCAGCAATGGACTGTATTATGGGTGTGGGCTGATTCAGATTCGAATGGATATTTCACGGATTGGTGAATGTGGTTGTTCAATGTCTAAATACTATTATTTATCTATGCAAAATTAAACACTGTGCTTCAATTTTTAAAACGCGAGTTTACTATACTAATTTTAATTAACAATAATTACAATAACAGTTTTGCACGATAAAATATATATATATAATTTTATTCAATTTAACTGATTGATAAATTGTCTTTGATAATAAATATCAAAACTTCTAAGTCGGTGAGGCCACAGGAACTAAGTTTGTCTCTTGTAGTCGAAACTGGAGCAACAGGTAATAATCGCGAGCGAATTACCCTTTAGAGGTGGTAATTTAATGTGAGCAACAAAGAAACAGATACAATTGTAACCTTCAGTTTTCTCGTAGAGGAAGGAACAGTTAATAATTTAAGCGAGCTTTGAGTAAGACTGAGTTTCTGGTGTCCTACTTCGAGAAGCAGCAGGGCGTCGGCAATAATTCCAATTTAGCTAAGTTGTGACAGTCCCTGCTTGTGATGCTAAAACATGTGACGTACTCTCGTTTATTTGCTAGCGGAACTCCCACTCGCGACGTTGCTAATAGACGCTCTGTCAGAATAATGGCGCAAACAAATCGTATTAATTCGTAATCAAATCATATTAATTTCAGAATAAAAACGGCCTTCGAAAATATCTCTCGGGTGCCAGGTCAGTTTAATGTCAGACCGCACGCTGGAACAGTTGTTGTTCCCGTCCTCAGTCGCTTACTGAGGGCTTAGGTATACTCAGTTGGTAAGTAAACCAGAGATTCACGTGCTTGCTGGGTATCTGTAATGGACTTAAATGCTAATCAGTGAAACAGCATTAAAAATTTAACAAAAATGTCTATTATTCTTTTAGACAAATCACAAATGCGAGAAGTATAGGTTCGAATATCTTGGTGCAGGCGATGGGGCCGGTATGAGTTTTGGAAATCACAAATGCTGCGTAATACCCCGGATTACGTGGATGTTACTGTTGCTCAGTGGTTAGTATTAGCATAAACCAGAGCTAGCACATATGTAAGGCCCCGGAATACGTTGACGCTACAGTGTTACTGATATAAGTCAAACCACACATTCTAATGAAAGGATGTAAGGAACGTTCGCAACACCCTGGAATACATTGGTGTTGTCGAGTGACTAATTCTAGCGTACACCAAAGCTGAGCACCTATACAACGCCCCGGAGCCCGTGGAAATGGCCCGTGTGCAACTGGTACAAGCTACAACTATACCCTTTTAGTCAGGTGGTAAGGAACTTTATCAACACTCCGAAGTACTTTGGTGTTGTCGAGTGACTAATTCTAGCGTGCCTGAGCACCTATACAACGCATCGGGGCCCGTCGACGTTATCTGTGAATATGAAACAGGTAGCGAAAAGGAGTGAAGCTATTCAAACACACGTGCAATTCAATCAATCAGTATACTATAGAAAATCACTCACCAAATATATTATTATCCCGCCGACTATCACTCTGCTCGATGTCTCGGCATGGCTGGCTTAGCTTGACTTGGCTGCCTTGCCTGGTCGCTGTACTGCTGGCTGCTGCTGCTTGACGGTCTGTCTTCGAGTTCGCAAGGAACTGATTTTACATACTTAAAAATCTCGCTTTTATAGACGTGAGCCTCAAGTCAAGTCTTTTCTCCGCATACGGGTTTGTGTGTGGTCATTCACACGTCATTTTTTTCTGTGGCACGGTGCATCCACACAATCTTATGTAACTCTTGGTATTATCCCTACCATCTGCATCTACATAACACAGAACTCCATTCAAATATTCACTTAGCGGTTTTCTTACGGATTTAAATTGAAACAATAGACCAACAGTAGCAACAGCTTATGTGGCAGCAGTGAGCAGGAGTATAGCGGTATATTACAGTGTACTAGTGAATAGCGCCAGCGAGTATATTATCAATATTTTCTCAAACACACACGTGCATACATTATAATACATAATGAAACGGGCAGACTCATTTAATGCATAGATCCGTATAACAGGCGTCAACTATCTCTCTCTCTCTCTGATCCATACACTCGGATAGACAATCAAATATTCCTCACTTCGCGCAATAGCGTAATAATATTTAATACATGCATTCAAATTTAATAAATGGTTCTATACTAGTGCACTACTTTTACATCATTTCTTTATTTAATTAATTTTATTTAATCTTTTGCCAAGCACGGATTGCACAACTATGATTTATTTATTAGGAAGGATTATGTCATTCTATTGATTTAATCTTATGTCTCGTAACAACTTTGTTACAAAGAATAGGTGAACCGAGGGTGTGATGCTTTATGGTTCTTTCATGCTAAATAGTTTTATAAATACAGCTAAATGTTTCTTTAAAAATCAATACCTTCTTTATAAATAAATTTTTTAACTAAAATTCTTAAATCTAATTGCTTAATTATTTTGTCCAATTGTCATTTTTCAAATAGTGTTATTTATGGACTTGTATACCTTTGACTGTAGTTTCGAGCTAATGATATTCATCGAAGAAATACCTTTCATGTACTTTTCCATCTGTCGTAGGTTTTTGGTTTCTCTATATTCATTGATTGTACAACTACATGCTATTGATTTTGTTTTTCATTATTTTCTTGCTTAATTTTTTGTATCGGCTAGTGATTTGAATATGTTGTAACGCCAAAAAATTATGTGTATTCATTTTTATTAGTATATATTTTAAGTACTTTAAATACTCATAGTCATGTTGGCGAAATTCTAGGAAATGTTTTAGTTATTTAAGCATTGTTGCCTAATAATCAAATTAGTTGTATAAATTAAAATTAAATAAATTTGTTAATAGATGTCATTAAACTGACTTTTAAAGGTTCAAGATGTTTCAAAGGGGAACAATTAATTCGTTTTAGGTATCTAGCGTAATATTAATTATTCTTGTATTGATTAGTGTCGCGAATTTCTTTATCTTTGCGCGGCAGATTGGTGGAATAAATGAGCTTCGTAGAACACGATTTTAGCGCGTATGCAAAAGGGTTAAGCCTTGCAAGCTCTAGGTGTGAGACGCTTTGCGACAGTTGTAATAAGAGTGGGAATTTGAGTGCAGGACGGAATTGAGTGCAGGACGGAGTGCAGGACCTTATTAATTACATCATTATGTAATTAATAAGGTAATTACACAATGATAATACGATAGTGTATGGGGAAGAAATTAGAAGGAGAGTTTATAACAGTTACCGAAGCAGCTTTTGGCATGTAGCGAGCGGTCGGAACCCATAAAAATAATCTAAAAAGTATAGTACAGTGTTTGTGATGACTACTGTACAAATGTAAGTTTTTATTCTCTTATTATTTATTGACTAGTGTCAAAATCTCAAACAAATGTCATTTCACTCTGAATTGATTCTTCTTACTAATTTTAAGTCATAGACAATACCTATACTGCTTAATGCTTGCGATAATCATTTTATTTACTTGAGAATTGATGTAAAATTTATTGCATGATAATAATTTTTGTCATGAATATTATGAATAAAAAAATACTGAATTTTATTCTTTCATGTATTTTGCTGGTCCGATTTAAGTGTTTGAATTTAAATTATATTAATTTTAAGCATTTGGCTTTTTTAATTGTCACGTAAAAAATTAACCGTAACAAATATTGTGGGGGCGTCGGTTAAAAATTAACGTTAATATTTGTAGACTTCCCGATTGCAGTTTATAATAAGTTTATGGTAGAGAAACTATTCCACAAAATGTCCGATTTGTTCTGTAGGATTCTTCTATCACTTCTCAAGCTAAATCCGAATATCCTTGTTATTTCTTTAAAGGCTTTATTGCGAACTTGATTTTTTATTTTGTTATTTTGTGTAGTAATTAATTATTAAAAATTGATTCTCTTTTCTCTTCTATATTTTGGGCTTTTATAATGTGCAGAAGAGACATTATTGTATTAATATTTGTTTCCTTAGAATTAATTTCTTGGATAGTACTTCAATTTGAATAAGGTATAAATCCACTAACTTTGTCGTTTACTTCCTGAATACAATGGCGACACCATTATTGTTTCTAAAGCTTCAATTTACGAGTCACAAATTTATGAATTTGTTAATTTGATTAATATTATTAAAGTTAATTTTTAAATCAAGCAATTGTAATTGTTAATCTGTTGCATATTAATATTGTAGGTCCGTATGATGGTTACAACATGGTCGTCTAGTCAAATATTACAAGAAGATAAAATTTATAGATCGCAAGTAGTCAAATTCCTCATAGAGCATGCATCAAGTGAACATCGTGACAAATTAAAGTACAATTTGGAATTATTGCGTGTCTGTATTGAATTTTGGCCTGATATAGATGTACCATACAATTATTTACTACAAGAATTAGAAAGAAATATTAATAGAAAGACAGCAATAGTGCCAATACAGATTTCTGCTATACTTTTAGCTCACAACATACCACCATGGAACACAGAAAATCTCCAATCGTTTATGTGTATTCTAGCTAAAAGCTTAGATAACACGTTAAGAAATTGTTATGAATCTGGAGCTGAAACTTATGGGTTGGCTCTTAAACTAATCGATCGAAATGAATGTGTACAATTAGAAAATGCTTTAAAGAAAATTAATGAAAAATTATGTGCAGCTAAGAGACTAAGAAGCCGCAATTCAGATAAATTCGTTTATTGCTTACAAGCTTTGGCTAAATATTATCCAAATTTAACCGAAACTTATATCTCTGACATTTGTTATAATGCTTCAAGTGCTATCGGAAACTTTGCTTCCATTTACTTGAAATTGGCTTTACAACGAATTGATTTGCTCCAAGAAAATAATAATTTTATGAAACTTAAATTAGACAGCTTATTATCAAGTATAAATACTGATGTGCAAGTCTTATGCTTGGATATTGTATTGAAAAGCATCGATCAGTTATCTGTTACGCAAATGCAACTTTTGATTCCAAAAGTGAGAGATTTTATCACAAATGATAATGTAATTTGCCGAAATATTGTTTATGATATATTTATTAAAGTATATAACAGACTTCATGGTTCTGAAGATGAATTATGTCTTGAAATGTTAGCTTTTAGCAAAGAAGTACTTATAGAAGCACTTAAAGAGAATGAACCAGAAATTGAGAAAAAGATTCATACATTTTGGTCAACCAATTATATGCCTCCATCAATTTATCGACGCTTCATGTACATATTTGAGAATATGTACAGCACTAACGTTGAGGAGTCGTTTTTGAGCTATTCCACTTACTTGCTTCTTGAAAAATTAAAAGAGAGTGAACAATTTGAAACCAAAATATTTGATTATCCCTTATATAAATGCGAGTTTACTGAATATAACTTATCAACCAACTGGAAATCACAACATTCATCTTTAAGACCGATGTTTGCGACGCAATCGTCAAGTCAAGATAATTTTCTCCGGCCAACACAGTCTTATCAATTCACACCTACTAAACAATCACTGGATGATCAGAAGTTATCTATTACTCAAAGTCAATCGTCTAGTTTACTATTCAACGTGTACGAGGATAATGATCGTGATTATAGAGTATCAAAGTTTATAAATCCTAATGATATGGAAATTAGCGAAAATTATAAGATTTATGCGAAAAGATTTGTTAAAAATCGTGGTAATCAACAGTCGAAATATTTTGCGCTGCGAGAACTTGAAAAGAACACTAAGCGAGAGGATTTGCGAAAGGAGAATGCAAAAAAGAAAGAAGTGGATATAACCGTTTCGAGAAAATATAGAGAAGGGGATGTCCCGGATATTGAAATTGGTTTGAATGCTGTTGTTGTTCCGCTTCAAAATTTAGCGAAGGTAAGAATTTTGATTCAATAAATATGAGTCTAAGACTTATTATACTGAGTGGTCTACCACAAATGATTAAAATTTATTGTACTTAATAATAATACTTAATTTTAATATAGTAAGCATAATATTTAATATAATAATATGCGTTTGAGGATTAAAATTGTAAGGGAAAGTCTGCAGAATTAGATAAATGAAAGTAAAATGCATTGCAACTACGAGATCTAGACGAAAAATAATCCAAAGCACGCACGCAACTGACCTTAACAAAATAATAGCTCGTAGTAATTAGGGCTCTTGGTCAAAGCTATTAGTGTGGTCTTCCTTATAAAATAGTCTTGAAAACAATTGGAATCAAACCTTTTTCATCCTTTCTCGGTAGCATCAGTCGCTGGAACAATTCCAGACATACCTGAAATCTCATCTTCAGAGGAATTTATGGCTTGTAAGTGTATGCCCAACAAGAAAAGTTTCTTGTTGGGCCGAATATTATTCCAAATGAGGCAATCCGAGCTATTCCCGAAACACTTAGTTTTACCAAAAACGAAATGTTTTCTGCAGATACACTTCTTTCGACTAATAAGATTACTTAATAGATAGCGCAAACTATAGCAGCGGACAATCAAGGCAAGAATTAACACATACATTGAGCGAGAAAAGAAAACATTGCTATTGAAACAGGGGCTTTCCCAAAGGGCACGTGACAATAGATGCAATTTATGATGTATAGAAAGTAGCGAATCAAACAAACATCGGTAGAGACTTTCAGACTCAGAGACTGTAAACTCTGTGTAGTGGTCAACCCATTACAATGTTACCCACAGAAAATTACCCAACTTTAGAAAATAAAACCTGTCATAGTACCAGATTGATTTTGGGCGAGCTTACATTCATGATCGGCAGCTTGTATTAAATGATGGAGTACGAGGGTGGTTTGACGGAAATCTAGGCTAAGTAAGAAAACGCACGATTTTTGTTTCTTTTTTATCATTTATTTTTCAACATAGTGCCCTTTTAAAGCAATACACTTTTCAAGACTATTTTCCAACTTCTTCATCCCTTCCGAAAAGTAATTTTGCTCAAGCTCTTCAGAATAGTGGGAAGTTTCGGTCAATCACTTCATCGTTTGTTGCGAAACGGCGTCCTTCGAACCAGTTTTTTAGGTTTGAGAACAGGAAGAAGTCGCTAGAAGCTATATCTGGTGAATACGGTGGCTGGTCGATCAATTCGTAGTCTAATTGGTTAATTTTGCCTGCAAGACCCACTTTGTGAGCAGGTGCGTTATCATGATGGAAGAAAACTTTTTGCGAGCCAAACCAGGGCGTTGTTTCTTCAATTCGACGTCGAAACGGTCCAACAATGCTGCGTAGTAATCGCCAGTTTTGGTTTTATCTTTTGCCAAGTAATCAATAAGAATAATGTCTTTCGCATCCCAAAAGACAGTCGCCATCACCTTACAGACCGATCGGTAAGGTGATGTCTGCATTCTTTGGCGGGCCTTCGCCGCTTTTCTCAACTGCTTTGACTGTTCCTTCGTGTCCGGCGTGTAGTATTGAACCCACATTTCATCAACAGTATCATATCGACGAAAAAATCCTTCAGGTCACGTTTTATCTTTCCCAAAAGCTTCTCCGAATCCGTCACACGTGTGAGTTTTTGGTCGATAGTGAGTAAACGCGGCACCCATGGCGCGGATAACTTTTTCATATCCAAATGTTTGTGTATGATAGCGTGTACTCGCTCAGTTAATATGATTGTAACATTTGGTAGCTCACGGATTTTGATTCGACGGTTTGCCATAACCATATCCTGGATTTTGTTGACGATTTCTGGTGTAGTGACGATATTTGAGGGCCCTGGGTGATCATTATCAAAAACCCTCGTACGACCACGAACAAATTCAGCTTACCAAAATTTTACTGTTGCTATCGACGGTGTAGACTCGCCTAAACAGCATCCAGTTCGGCTTTTATTTCTGCATTGTTTTTCCCTTTCTTGTGAAGGAACTTAATCACTAAACCATATTCGACTTTTTCCATTTTTCACAAAACACAAGTTGCTTGCTTGTGACGCCTGTAAAAACCAAACTTATTGTTCTTTTTGCTTCAAATTTTGTCAGACGTTATGCTTGTCACGTAGCGATATCTATCGAAGGCTAGATTTATGTCAAACCACTCTTGTAATAGAACTACAAAACAGATTCAGCAAACGTTCCGCAAGAATTAATTTTAGGAGTACTTCTGGGAAACTCTAGGTGTGATGATATTCTAAGCTTGAGTTTGTCAACTAAAGTAAAACTAGTCGCATACACAGTCGACCTGTCAATCATTGTAGTGCGCAAAGGTATGAAGATATTGATTATCATTATTGAGGCACCAACTGTGAAGCTAGATTCGCCATGCTATGACTGTTTGAAACTAGCCCCAGAAAAAAAACAAACGGACGTCGCGGAACTCTTAACACAGCAGAAAATGTGTATCGATATTCACTTTCACATAACTGGCTACATAAAAATCGAATGGGAGATCAAATATTTGGATTAATACTAGAGACTGGAACTCCAACCCGACGCTTCTATTCAATAAACCAAATAACACGTATGGAAACAACGCTCTGTTGCTTAACTTCAATTGTAGGAGGATCTGTATAAGACTCCTCACAAGACTACTAGCATTAGCAATGAAGTCCAAACTATTGTATGGGCCACTAACATTTCTCGAGCGTACAGTACAGTATCCCCAGATGCTTTAGAATTTCCCGGGTAATACCAACGGATTTCATACTGATGACGAAACACATACAATCAGAAAAAGCAACTTAAAAGTGAGCCCGATCGAACTTCTTGAAGAAATATCATTCTACTTGAATACCAATAATGATTACATGCAATAAATAACGCTTTTTGGAGAAATAAATTACTACTTGTCATAAGCTTTGAACGAAAAGAGCATATGGCTAGATTAACTTCTCTCTAACACGATTTCTCATCGGGCACGATCGTTTTGGATCTTACATGCGTAGATGTACAGTTACATGCCAGCTTATAACGGTACTATCTTAATGACAATCTAGAGCCTAAGCTCTTCATCTACTTACACTCGAATCTATTCCGAACCAGATGAACACTAAACTGGGCAAGATAGTCCAAATAACATAATGGAACTAATGTTGGAGTTACAATGGGACGTAATGTTACCTATTTCGATTTTGAGACGGCCTTCGACTTTTAATCTTCGGCTACCATTTAATCGATTGTTAGAGAAAATCAAAATTAATTGAGTTAGTGTGAAACTGTTGAAATGACTAGAGAATTTTCTAAAAGCCAAAATATTTAGATTGAAAGCCAACACAGTGTTGACAGCGAAGTTCCGCAGGGATCTGTATTGGGACCACTACCGTTCGTTCTATACATTAGTGACATGTCAAAAAGCATTCAATGTGAAATCCAATAACGCAGAACATAATGCTTCAGAAGGATCTGAACAAACTAGTCGACTGGAGGAAGCAATGGCTCCTAAGACACGTGTCAAAATGAGTGGTCCTCCACACTGGGAAAAATATTCCAAACGTACAATACTACCTAAATGGATAACCTCAAAATCAGCAAAGGAGCACTGTGACTAAGGACGCCCTCAAATATGAGAAATAAACAACGAAAGTACAAAAAAAAAACAAACACTACTAGTTATCCAATCCAAAGAGCTTTCTCTGATATGAATACAACAAAACAACGAATATTGTTACTATTTATAAAACATAGGTAAGGCCTATTCTTGAACATGCTATATGCGTATGGAATCTTCAATTATTGGAGATAGTACAGTGTAGAATCATTAAGATCAGGGCACTTCGTCATCTGAATTATGAAAAAAGGCGTAGAAGTCCTGCCTAGGTACACACGAAAACAGAAGATCTCGCAGTGATATTATCAAAACGCATAAGATTTTTTCGGGACACTATTCGTGTAAACTTTCCGACATTTTCATGGGTAGCTCGCACATTCATCTACGTGGCAACATAATGAAGCTACAGATAGAAAGGTTCTTCATTTCAAACTGAGTGGTGAAATTAAGTTTGAACTCGCTCCCTGTCAGTGTCAGTGCTAGTGAATAATTTAAATTTAAAAACAAATTTGATAAACCCATATCTATGAAAACATATAAAAATATCAATCTAGCCCGCTAATGACGACTTGGTTATAGTGCGGTCATTGTGCGCGCTACCGTGTGTAACCGACCGACTTATCAGCAATGCTGCTTCTGTTATGGTTCTTAGTAATAATAAGAACATAACGAAATAACATCTTTCATATCAGATATCCTTTTAAGATTTCCTTTCATGTATCAGATAAAAGGAAGCAACTCTACACAAGCAGAAACTTATAAATGCTCAATTTGGTACGGAAACACGGAATCGAAGGATAGCAGTAAACATTAATGGCTAAACAGAGAATCAAATACAATACGTCAGCAGCCACCAACAGTCTTTGAAAGGCAACAGCAGTGTAGAATCAAAGAGGTAGTGGATTTAGTCGGTAGATACCAAGTTTAGTGAATCTTAGACTATTCGTCATTGTGGAATCACATGCTCTGCTAAAACAGCGACATAAGACAGCTAATGTTTTCCAACCTCTCTAAAAGAATATAAAACAATTGACTAAAAGGAGCATACTTCTTCTGGCTACTCACAAGCCCTAAAATTTTTGAACTCTGAAATACCTTCGGGTTTGTGACGGGACACAAAACCTCCACCCGAAAAACATTTTACGGGTTTTTTCCCTCAAAGTCAACTTTCTTCAAGTAACTAGACAATCGTTGCGGGTAACATAAACAATAGTAGGAAGAAACATATACCTGTAGCTTGAGATACAGGTTCTTTAATGAGGGAGGACCTGGATTTAACGCCGGAGTGGTAGACAAGACTGCTAGAGGATTTAATGGTACATAAGTTTCTTTCTATATTTATACTGTGCCATATTGTATTTATGATCGGTGCCCGTTGTTGATAACAGGACTTTTCGATTGCAAACAAATAAATCTTTAATAGTTTACATTTTAAAAAAGCGTAATTAATTAGTTTTTGTATTTTTTATAGCGTGACGTGGAAGTTGCTAAATTTATATTTGTCTCTTTATTCGATACTGCTTTCGAGAAAAGCTCAGATAAAAATCTATTCATTACAACAGTGACTGAAAGTATTAGCAAGATATTTTTAGCGACCGAAGATTGTTATCCATCAATGTTGAGTGCTTTGTTGGAAATTACTCTTAATCATCATAGGTAAATATGGAGATAATAATTTAGTAATCGTTTAGTGACAGAAAAAATACATTTGAAACCACATAACGAGTTGATTACCATTTTAGCTTGCCAACAGTTGAAATCCACGTTATATCTCCAAACGCTTTAAGTCAGTCTAAAATTTTAAACAATTTTAAAGCGTTTGAAAATTTATATGTAAGGCTATTTGTCATATAGGTCGTATATGTATTTTTTCATTTTGTTTCCTTAGAGATAACTAATAAATTGCTCATTAAATCATTTAATCAAATATTGCTCATTAAATTTGCCACAATGGGAAAAAATTAGATAAGTTGGTTTATAACTAAAAAGAAATAGCTGCTACAATTGACGGAAAATATGGTTTTTCTTGGGTATTTACCAAGATACCTCAAAAATTCTTTTGGCTGTGTAGGACACGTAAGAAAATAGATTGTTTATGGTGCTTAGATTGGTATTTAGAAGTTGAAATAGATTCTCTATAGATGTCCATAATCTA
>WYDF02185117.1:0-18414 GCA_009867245.2 Adranes taylori | reverse complement strand
GTTTATACTTGTACAGGAATATAATTTATATAAAAATGACTAATCGGATTATAATAAACAAGATTTTTATTCAGAACATCATAAAGCGTGTTTGATTTTATAGCACCCTCGTTCTAGTTTAATTACTTCAATTTATTACCAATATTAATTTAATTAATTACGGTAGTTTTAAATCATTCCCTGTTAAAATACTAAACATATTTGGTAACTTTTACTTTCCGTTCACTAATTTCGTGTTTTATAAAAGATATTTAAGGTTCGCTTTGATATTATTTCTATTAGTTAAATGTCTTAATTTAATTTAATTGCGAAAAAATATTTCAATTAATATTTTGAATGCATGCCAATGAGAGAAGATGTTGTAATACTTTAGAAATATGCAGCACAATCGATAAATAAATACAACATATAAGTATAATGGATATATCTGTTGAATTATCTTGTACTTACAGATAGGCAGCTTCTAATTAAATTTAAACAGCCTTATAATAATGAGTTGCATAATATTATAAAGGTGATACAAACATACGAGGTCAGATATAAATTTCTTGTTCAGATCATTCTGTCCTTTATTATACACTTATGAGCATTATTATAATTATTTTCGATTTTCAGCTCCCAAAGTATGTCTCGTAGTCCACTAAAAGCCATGGCAAAGAACAAGGAGACAGGAGAAACAAAAGAAATAAAAACTTCGCAAGAAATACCCGAATTTTTAACAGGCCCAACTTATTGCCAGACGACAATTATTTTTAAGGCAGATATTAAAAATGTACAATTACTTCTACCGATAACGGTGAACACAGTTGCGAGGCAATTATTCTTATCAGCGCAGGTATAAAATCTGCATAATTAATCTGCGAAATATTCCACTTGCAGGTTGGTCGTTTATTTAATAATAAAGTAATAATAAAGCAATTAATAATAAAGTAAAAACATATCTCTAGACATTCTTGAAAAGCAATGGAAACTCCTAATGTTTTAAATATGAGGAGCAAAACAGGTTATTAATTTTTTAATTTTTAATTACTTTATTATTAATTTTATTAATTAAATTATTAATTTTTAATTACTATTAACAATTAATAAGTTGCCTTTCTTGCTCCTTATACTTGAAACATTAGGAGTTTCCACTGCTTTACAAGAATGTCCACAAGTATGTCTTTACTTTATTATTAATTGCTTCATTATTACTTTATTAATGGTAATTATTACCAACAATTAATGTTTTGCTTTTTTTGCTCCTTACATTAAAAATATTAGGAATTTCCATTGTTTTACACGAAAGTCTACAAGTATGTTTTTACTTTATTACTAATTGCTTTATTATTACTCTCTTATTAATTAAATTATTAATTGTTAATTAATATTAACAATTAATAACTTGCCCTCTTCGCATCTCACAGTAAAAACTTTAATAATAAAGTAAGAACATACTTGTAATACAATGGAATTTCTAATACTTTTAATGTAAGGAGCAAAAAAAAAGCAAAATATAAATTGTTAGTAATAACTACAATAAATAATATAATAATAAAGCAATTAATAATAAAGTCAAAACATACTTATAGACATTATTGTAAAGTAATGGAAACTCCTAATGTTTTAACTCTGAGGAGCAAAAAGGCAAATTCTTAATTGCCAATAATAATTAAAAATTAATAATATAATTAATAGTGAAACTATTAATTAAATTATTAATTTTTAATTATTGTTAGCAATTAATAATTTGTCTTCTTTGCTCCTCATAGTTAAAACATTAGGGGTCTCCATTGCGTTAGAAAAATGTCTACCAGTATGATTTACTTTATTATTAATTGTTTTATTATTACTATTTTATTAAATTTTGTAATTATTAACAATTAATAATTTGCCTTTGTTGCTCCCCACATTAAAAACATTAGGAGTTTCCAATGTTTTACAAGAATGTGTACAAGTATGTTTATTCTTTATTATTAATTGCTTTATTATTACTTCATTATTAATTACATTATTAATTGTTAATTAATATTAACAATTAATAATTTGTCCTATTAGCATCTCATAGTAAAAACATTAGGAGTTTCCATTGTTTTACAAGAATGTCTTAAGTATGATTTTACATCTACTATAAGTATGTTTATAATAATAAAGTAAAAGCATACTTGTAGACATTCTTGTAAAGCAATGGAAACTCCTAATGTTTAACTATGAGGAGCAAAAAAGGCAAATTTTTAATTGTTAATCATTAATAATTTAATTATTAATAAAGTAATAATAAAACATTTAATAATAAAGGAAAACATACTTGAAGACATTCTTGTAAAGCAATGGAAACTCCTAATGTTTTAACTATGATGAGCAAAAAAGGCAAATTATTAATTGCTATTAATTAATTATTATTAATTGTTTTATTATTATTATATTATTAAATTATGTAATTATTATTAATAATTTGCCGTTTTTGCTCCTCACATTAAAAACATTAGGAGTTTCCATTGTTATACAAAAATGTGTAAAAGTATGTTTATACTTTATTATTAATTGCTTTCTTATTAAATTAAGTATTACATGTTAATTAATATTAACAATAATAATTTGCCCTTTTAGCATCTCATTGCAAAAACATTTAGTTTCCATTGTTTTACAAGAATGTCTATAAGTATGTTTTTACAAATACTATAAATATGTTTTTAATAATAAAGTAAAAAGTAAATAAAGTAAAAACATACTTGTAGACATTCTTGTAAAACAATGGAAACTCCTAATGTTTTTACTGTGAGGAGCGAAAAAGGCAAATTATTAATTGTTAATATAATTAACAATTAATAATAAAGCAATTAATAATAAAGTAAACCATACTTACATATAGACATTCTTGTAAAACAATGCAAGCTTCTTATTTTTTACTATGAGGAGCGAAGAAGGCAAATTATTAATTGTTAATTATAATAATTTCAAATATAGAATAATAGTGCCACGTACGAGTATGTTTTTACTTTATTATTAATTGTATTATTATTATTATATTATTAAATTTTGTAATTATTATTAGGCGTTTTTGCTCCTCACATTAAAAACATTAGGAGTTTCCATCGTTTTACAAAAATATGTAAAAGTCTGTTTACACTTTATTATTAATTGCTTTGTTATTAATTATATTATTAATTGTTAATTATTAACAATTAATAATTTGCCATTTTAGCATCTCATTGCAAAAACATTTAGAGTTTCCATTGTTTTCCAAGAATGTCTATAAGTATGTTTTTAGAACTACTATAAGTATGTTTTTAATTATAAAGTAAAAACATACTTGTAGACATTTTCTGTAAAGCAATGGACACTCCTAATATTTAACAATGATGAGCAAAAAAGGCAACGTATTAATTGTTAATAATAATTAAAAATTAATAATTTTATTAATAATAAAGTAATAATATAGCAATTAATAATAAAGTAAAAACATACTTTTAGACATTCTTGTGAAACAATGGAAACTCCTAATGTTTTTACTGTGAGGAGCGAAATAGGCAAATTATTAATTGTTAATCATAATTAAAAATTAATAATTTAATTACTAATAAAGTAATAATAAAATAATTAATAATGAAGTAAAAACATACTTGTAGACATTCTTCTAAAGCAATGGAAACTCCTAATGTTTTAACTATGACCAGCAAAAAAGGCAAATCATTAATTTTTAATAATAAATAAAAATTAATAATTTAATTAGTAATAAAGTAATAATATAGCAATTGACAATAAAGTAAAAACATACTTATAGACATTCTTGTGAAACAATGGAAACTCCTAATGTTTTTACTGTGAGTAGCGAAAAAGGCAAATTATTAATTGTTAATCATAATTAAAAATTAATAATTTAATTACTAATAAAGTAATAATAAAATAATTAATAATGAAGTAAAAACATACTTGTAGACATTCTTCTAAAGCAATGGAAACTCCTAATGTTTTAACTATGACCAGCAAAAAAGGCAAATCATTAATTTTTAATAATAAATAAAAATTAATAATTTAATTAGTAATAAAGTAATAATATAGCAATTGACAATAAAGTAAAAACATACTTATAGACATTCTTGTGAAACAATGGAAACTCCTAATGTTTTTACTGTGAGTAGCGAAAAAGGCAAATTATTAATTGTTAATCATAATTAAAAATTAATAATTTAATTATTAATAAAGTAATAATAAAACAATTAATACTGAAGTAAAAACATACTTGTAGACATTCTTGTAAAGCAATGGAAACTCCTAATGTTTAAACTATGATGAGCAAAAAAGGCAAATTATTAATTGCTAATAATTAGCAATTAATAATTTTATTAATAATAAAGTAAAACATACTTATACACATTCATGTAAAGCAATTGAAACTCCTTACTATGAGTTTCCATTGTTTTACAAAAATGTGTACAAGATGTTTTATACATTATAATTAATTGCTTTATTATTAATTAAATTATTAATTGTTAATTAATATTAACAATTTTATAATTTTTATAATTATAATTTTTAAAGGGCTAAACTGACCATCTGGCAATTGCACTCCTCCGCAACTTGAGTATCTAACCTTAACGTGGCGTTTCATAAATTCTCTGCGAAATGTAAGCAAAAGAATTATTAATTGAAAACTGTTTTTGATTTATCTTATTGGTTGCAATGGAATCCGTATAGCCTGTTTATGAAAAGTTGAAATTTCAACATTTGAAATTTCAAAAATTTTAAATTTCAAAATAATTGTACCGAAACTTTTTATCAGAAGTGAATTTAATAAGAAGAAAATACCATGAAATTTTGACCAGTTTTTAAAAAATATGTTGTGTTGTAATTTTTCAAAAACTGATATCAAACGGTTTGATAAGAACGAGACTACCTAAAAAAAAGTACTCAAAAAAGACTACTAGGACGAGACCACATAGGACATACGACTATCTAGGAAAAACTACCTAGGAAACGTATCTACGAAACTTACCTATAGAACCCAACTAGGAAAGCCTACTAGGAAAATAGGGAAACCTAGGAAAGTTTCATAGTCTAACCTAGGAAAGCTCAGAAACCTACAAGTTTACAAGGAAAGTCTAAAAAGCTACTAGCCTATAAGAGGGAAGCTTAGGAAAATCAAGAAAGCCTAGGAAAATCAAGAAAGCTAGGAATGCCTAAAAAAGCTAGCTGGCTGGCTAGAAAAGCTAAGAAAGTCTAGCAAAACTATTAAGAAAGCCTACAAGCCTAAGAAAGCATACATAGGACAACCTAAGCATGTCTACTTAGAAAAGCGACATAGGAAAGCTACTACGTAGGACTCCTAGAAAAAGACTACGTTGGATGAGATTTCCTAAAAAAATAAAAGTTTCAAAAATACCTCTTTGCTTCGCTGTCCATTTTGAGTCTGCGATCGCTCTTGAGTCACTTTTGGGAAACTTCTAACAGGGCACTCTGGCATATGAAAGACGCCAGAATGCCTTGAAGTTCTCCATTCGCCAACTGTTGATTCGACATTTCTCATGAATTTGCCTGTCCGTTTTGTCGTGATCTGCGGCCGCTTTTGACTCACTTTTCGGGTACGTAATACGTAATAAAAGTTTTGACTTCCAGTGTATGAAAGATGGGGATGGCGGTCCCGTTTATGAAAATTTGAAACTTCCAAATTTCAAAGTAATTGTTCCGAAACTTTATATCAAATGTGCGTTTAATAAGAAGAAAATATCACCTCTGGACGTCAGTAATCTAAATATCATCTCAGTAATCTGGACCAGTTTTCTCAAAGATATCTGTACATCTAATAAGATGCATTTCAAAAATATGTGGTGTAATTTTTCAAATATTGATAGCGAATGGTTTGATAAGACCGAGACCTAAAAAGAAGAAAAAGGACTATCTAGGACGAGACCATCTAGGAAAACTCCCTAGGAAAAACTACTACCTACGACTACCTAGGAAAAGCTACTAGGAAAAGTACCTACAAAAGTTACCTAGAAACCCCGCCTAGTAAAACCTACCCAGAAAAATTGGAAAGCCTAAGGTAGAAAACACTACACAGGAAAGCTCACAAATCTACAAAAGCCTACAAGGAAAATCTAAGACAGCTACATAGCCTATAAAAGGAAATCTTAGGAAAGACACGAAAGCCTAGGACAATATAGAAAGCTAGGAGTGCATAAGAAAGCTAGCTAGCTAGGAAAGCTAAAAAAGTCTAGGAAAGCTATTAGAAAATCTTACAAGCCTAGGAAAGCATACATAGGAGAACCTAAGCAAATCTACTTAGAACAGCAACCTTAGTAAAGCTACTACGTAGGATTACCTAGAAACAGGCTACGTAGGAGGAGACGACCTAAAAAAATAAGTTCCCTTTTGGCCCGCTGTCCGTGCATCCGCTCTTGAGTCACTTTTGGGAAATTTCTAACAGAGCACTTTACATTCACCACTTATGAATCCCTGTTCCCCATATTTGCCTACGGGGTCCATCTGTTTGCCTGTCCGCTTTGTCGCGGTTTGCGGCCGCTCTTGACTTACTTTTCAGGTAATTTCAAGGACAGGGACTGGGACTGGTGAGCACTTTTGAATTTCCCTACTCACGCATTTCCCGGTTCCCGGATAGAAATAAAACTTTTGAATTTGAACAGGACCGTATGCAAAAGTTTTAAAAAGAAGGGTCCCGGATTCGTAAGTGTGTGACCAACTACAAAAAACAAAAAGTGAAACCAAAAAAGTCTTTCGAGCAAGTAAGAATTATCGGGTAAGTTTCTGGGATTAGTAAACAATTTACTACTCATATGTCATACCGTCACTCTAAAATAGTTCTTTCGGGTTATTGTAAATGATATTAAGGCATCAATACGTGACTTTAGAGTGTATGGCGATTTATAATTACGATATGATTAAGTACGTATTAAGTAATTCTCAGTTTTTATTACTTTTGTTTTCAATGTGAAATTTTATATCTATCTAATTTTCCTTCGATGATTTTTACTATATTATTTCATCATATTTCATTTCTTCTTGTGTAATCATCTCCTCGTTATACGATAACAATTTGAAATGGCACTTATTGCTAGTAGTATACAAATTAAGAAAATATATGTACTTGCAACCCTTGAATAATTCATGTTTATATTTAAGAAAATAAAATTTTAATTTTAACTCTACATTTTATAAAACTGATGAAAATATAATAATTTTATTTAAAAAATTTCTTTTTATAGAAATGAAAATAAATTTGGTCTATGGAGAAGAGCTACCTACTTAAATCAATTATTAATTCAGCTGAATTTTGATTCTGATGATGAGAATTTATATGAAACGTTGCTGTTTTATACAGGTTGATTCACAACTTCAGTCAGTAATTGTAACAATACATTGGTGATTTTCTTTTCAAATGCGTTGTTAAAGTACCACCCTTCATTAACAAAGATTTGAACCTATATTTAGAAAAATACAAATATCATGTTTTTAGAATGCAAGATAGTATTGCATTTCATTAACCTACATTTCGTAACTGACCAGCGTAATCTCGAGTTTGTGGAACATTGACCTAGAAATATCGTAAAACATTTAAGGCGTTCCATACACGAAGCGTGTATGCCAAAAATTTCAGATATAAATATCAAAGATAAAAATTACTTTTTTACACTATAGTCCAGTCATTTTTATATCTATAAGCATTCCGTCAAAGGAAAATAACTCTAAGGAATTGTAAATTAGATTAAGTCTAATTAGACTTATAAACAATAAATCCAAAATATTTTTAATCCATGTTTACTCTTGTATTTATTTCTTGTTAAAAAACTTCTTTTAAATCAATTATAGTATACATGTTTTACCTCCTGTTGAAATTAATGACTTGAAGTTGTGAATCACCTGTTAAAGAATCGCTATAAAATACTATTCAAGTGATGCAACAAAAAATGTTCTATGAGGGAATTTATAAGGCACACTATTTTCATTAAAAACCTTAATGGGCTGCCGAATAGGACTTTCATGGATTCCACGAGATCATTTATTTGTATTCTTGATAGGGCATGACACGAAGTGTTAAAATACAAGAGGTATCTGGAGGATGGGAACCACGTCAGGTGTGTACTATACTCCCAGTTGTTCCCAAACATATTAAATATCTTTTCATGTACCACATTGTCATGATATTTATTTTATTGGAATATATTTTCGTGATTGATATTATTTCATGTAATTCAAAGTTTTATATTTTTAATTCATATTTTAATTATTTAAATTTAACCCTAAGTAAAAGAAAGCACTCTTATAGGGATTTCCATGTGCATATTGTACCTTCGTATATTAGCGCAGTATATCTTGATGGTACAACCAAAAAAAACTAATTCTTTGGATTCTACTGTAGAGATCAAGAAAAATTAAATGATCAAAGGGAATAATGTTTAAATGCTAGGAAATTATTAAAATCAATAAGTAGCAATCTACCATTTATAAGTAAATAAATTAATTTCAGAATAAAATATCTGAAAAATAGACACGCGAAGTTAGTCAAAACGCAGATGATACTTCGGTGCTAAGCTAGCCGCGACGCAAGAAACTAGAGGAAGAGCAAATAGTGTCTTTATTTCGCGGACGGAAACGAATCTTGACGTAAATACGCGGACGTTGAGGTGAGGCGTTTTGCGTTCATTAAGTTAAAAAGAGATAATGAAAAAATTATTTAAACTTTCTAATAAGCGGAAGTGAGTTGCAACAAACTTTTGCGAGTACGAAACATGGCGGAGTAAGTCGACGTGAAAATGTACAAGCAGAAATTCAGTGGAAAAGAGATCCAGATTTTTGACCAGTGCTTAGCCAGATTTTTAACAGTTTTTTACCTTATAATTTTCGTTTATCATGAGAATAATGGCAGGTGTTCTGATGTAAGTACGCAATTAATTTTATTATAAATCTTGATTAAGGTACTGAAACACCTTAAGTTCTTTGTATTATTTTTCATTTCACAACAAGCTAACAATGAATTATTTTTTTAAATTTTGCTTACGACTTTTTATATTTACTTACGAATTGAGTTTGTTTACGAAGTAAATATGGATATGTCTGGAGACTACATATTCTTCAAATCTGTAAACTCTTAAGGCATTGCTTACTGCTATATTTTAGTATCATTTACAGTATTATATTCATTTGTTTTGATATTTCAGATAACATATTGCTAAAGCTAGCAGGGGTATCTAGAGAATGAAAGCCACGGCTTCTATACTTCTAGACACTCGTAAGCAACATTAATTTTATACTACCTTTCTAACAGGTGTACTTATCCTGGAACATGAATTATCTGTGTGGTCACACTCCCAGATAATTCCACGAAACCATTAATTAGTATTGTTGATAGGACATGAGATATCTGGAGGTAGGAACCACGTCAGTTGTGTCCGTTGCTCTCAGATATTCTTAAACACATTATATATCTTTTCATGTACCACCTTGTCATGATTGATATTATTTCATATAGTTCAAATTTTTATATTTTTAATTATTTAAATTTAACCCTAAATAAAGGAGTCATCTTAAAACACAATTAAGAAATTCCCATATTGCAAGCAAGAATATTACATATGTTTTTTAAACAGTCATTGTTTTAAAATGAATGTAACTAGAGTATTATACCACGATATCCATTTCACATATTTTAATAATTCAAAACATAATTATAGTTAGAGGAAGCAGGTCGTCTTCGAAAAATGTGTAAGAAATATAAGAGATTATCAAATCTGAAAAAATGTCGATGAACCACGGGTGGATGGCCATTTCTGCTATAAGCTATTAAGCTTTATCAACACCCTTATTTTTCAGAACGTCATTGTATGTCACTGAATACACACTAACTCGGTATCTGAACCTATTACATCGAATAAATATTATTTTATTAAATCTTCTATATATGTTTAAAGTCTGTTGCTCGACATATGCAAGGTGTTTCGCGTTAATCTTGAATTAACTCCCAAACTATATCCGCTTTTGATGATCTGTTTCTACAAGATTATTCCAACATTTGAGTACTACCCTACTTATTGTAGAGAAATCAGCTTTTTATGGTATTAGCGTGTATTCAAAGCAGCTAAGTGCACAATTGAAAACATTAAACGGACTATAGAGCCACGTCGTTACTAAAACCAGTGGTTTCTCTTTGTTCATATACGAGAGCCGCATATTTGCATATTATAAATGATCATATAGATGGGTATCGTCGTTTATTGATACGACTACATTAATTGTTTAATTAATTTAGTTAGATTAAGCAGGTAGTCTTCGAAAAATGTGTAAAAAATGTGAGAGACTAACAAATCGGGAAAAATGTCGATGAACCGCGGGTGAATGGCTATTTCTGCTATAAGGTATTAAGCTTTATCAACACCCTTATTTTTCACAACGTCATTGTATATATGTAATTGAATACACACTAACTCTGTATCTGAACCTATTACATCGAATAAATATTATTTTATTAAATCTTCTATATGTTTAAATTTTTTATTTAAAGATACAGCAAAAGGTTCTTCAAAATTTAGATATAAAAACAAATTTCAATTCATATCATAGTAAAAATATATGTAGAAAAAGTTATGAAAAACAAGAAAAACTATTTCCTTTAGGAGTTTAAGAACAATAAATAGTGGAAAATAATTTTTTAGGTTCTATGAAGTGGTGAAGCTCTTACTTCTATCCGGAGCTAAAGTAAATTATCGACCGAATACTGATGAAGAATTTCCACGTACAACATTATGCGATGAACCATTGAGACTCGCGATTCGTAATAAACATTATGAGATTGCACGGCTTTTATTGGAACATGGTGCCGATCCCAACAAAAGGTTAATAATTTAAATAATCAAAAAGATAATCAGATATTTCTATTTGTATCAAATCCCCTAATGCCATTCCGTATAAAATATAATTGCACCCATAAAAAAAAATACATATACAAATAGCACCTACCAACTCAAATACAAATTTCACAGTTTTTAACAAATTTTAAAATTTTGACGGGAGTAATTATGACTCTCGGTAGGCAATTCGAGATTACCCGTCAGTTGGTCTACCACGGGGAAGCATAGTTACTCGATAGGTGTCGATTTCGAGAGGTACAAACGCAGAACCGTCTAACACTAATTCTTACCTGGCAAGCGTGGATGCATTGGCTTTCACGAAATCCTCATTAGAATCTTCTCATGGTCCAGCCGTTAGACACTTAAGAGTGTAACTAATCTATTGAGGGTGGTCCAACTGAGTAATGAAGAAAGAGCAAAGAAACGTTGGACTTTTCTGATAGAGTGTCGCTTCCTCTTTTAGAGTATCAGGTAACGTGTACCCTGCTGCGTCAATTAGAAGCGGGTGGAGGATCCCTCACAGATGACTCTCGTGACCAGGGATTAGTATTCAGTCCCGTTCCATTATGTGTTACTAATTGGACGTATAAGACTATAAACTGCAGGGCACTTATAACCTTAGTCACCCATTCGAATCAATTTATCAAATAAATTGTAAAAAGCTAGCGAGAAAATAATTCCGCATAGCAAGTAATTCCAGCCCTTTAAAAAACGCGTTATATACAGACCTAAAGTATTGAGGGGGTTGGGTCTAGTTACGGGTAGACACCCAACGCTGAATACTTGACTTTATTTACCTCGAACCGATGGTTTCGTCAAACCAATGGCTCCGTAGAGCGTTGAGTGTCCAGAAGCGCGGAAGGTCTTTATATAATGCGAAAACAAGCGACCCGTACTCGCACCATTCATACGAAGCCAATGCGATATACATTTTAAATGTGTCAAATTAGAAACAAGCTAATACAGACGTTGTCGGCCATACGATCCGTCACAGATGTCTGGCACCGGAAGGTGTTTGTGTTATAGGGACACATGTTACAACATATCCGGCCGGTGCGTGTATGGTGTTCCCGGTCAAAGCAAATCTGATGCGAAGCGGCCTGGACGAATAACCTCGAAAGTTAAAAGAGTCTCTCTATTTGAAGCCTAACAGATGCGTACTCTTCGAAACGCTGTCAACCATTACCTTAGCAAAGCGCTGTGATGGCGTCTGAAGCGTAGTGTATGAGCATACGTGGAACTTCAGATTTATCCATGTATTGGCTTTATGATCATGTCGCTGGCGAGACAGGAATTTGACAGCGTTAAGGTCGGTGTGAATCGGTCAGAGTCGGAGTATGATGTAGACAAGTGAAGTCTACATCATACTTGAAGAAAGCCTATTGGGCTTTTACCAAAAGTTTAAGTTTTCCATAGTATCATTATTCGCCTGTTTATAAACTCGATCGCAGGCCTACAAGCGAAAATTCGGAGCTGCTTAAAAGTAGCTCTCTTCTGGTAACTAAATGCCTGGCTATTTGAACTGTCATTCGTAGCTGGCGCCAAGAGAATATTGGTTACAGGTACTAAAGTATCAAATCTTGTTGCGGACTAGTATTTTTCGATTCCAGCGATTATGAGGCGAAGCAATATGCTACTTAACACTGAGCCTCTCTATTTGAAGTCTAGTAGGCGCGTACTCGTAGCACCACTGTTAATTGGTATTTTAACTGAGTCCTATAAAGGCGTCTAAAGCGTATCGTTGCATCGAACGTAAACTTTAGATTTAAGCATAGATCGATCCGGGTTTATGGAAAATGTCACTATCGATACAGGATGCCGACTGTGCGAGGCAAATATGAACCTCTCTACTGGAAAAGTAAAATAGAATGCGACGGTTTCACAATACTGTGGAGTCTAATGATGGGACTGTAGTTGAGTAAAGAACTTCAGTTAATGGTTAAATGAAATCGGCTCATAAATGAATTCTACATTGCCCACCAGAGGGTGAGTACATAACTTAGACAAACTTGATAATTCTGAGCGCCTTCGTTCAAATAAAATGTCAAGGCGGAAGTTTATTAATTTTCGTCAAACCCGATTGGGTCTGATTAAGAATGACGTCCGGATTTCACGCTTTAACATTAACCGCATATTCTAGTCCAACTGCAGTCACACAAGTGGAAATCCGAGTCACCTAAAAGATGACTCTTTTCTTAAGGGAGAAAAATAAAGTCAGCTCATAAATGATTTTGATCACCACAGTCGTAGGTACATAACTTAGATCCTACTGAACTCACCGCTGTGGACAGGCAAACTCCATAAATCTAAGCGACCTCATTCAAACCTCATTCTAACAAAATGTAGAAGCGATAGGTAGGTGAATTGATTTTCGGCTAATCCTATTGAGTCCGGCTCCGCATGACTTCCGGATTTCACGCATCCCAAAAGGTGACTCTTTTCTGATATCCAAATGTCTAAATGCACTTAACTCTCATAGATATATTTAGAACATCCCACATCCACGACTACAAAAACTAGAACCTACTTTTGAAAATACATAATTATAAATATATAAATAAGCAAAACTCATAAATTACTATATTTTTTAGATATTTCTTTGGCTCAGAAATTAATTTGGTTACGGATATCAACTTCTTGGAACTATTGTTGAGTTTTGGTGCAAATCCAGATAGTAGAGACAGGTCCGGGTTAACACCATTAATGAAAGCATCAAGACAGTCTCAGGTATTAAATAAGTATTAAAATTCTCTTTCCTCTTCCAACCGCACTCATACATATTTTCCAATTAGACATATTCATTCTCTTGTCCTCGTTCCACTCCTTCACCACACATTTATTGGCTCTATGGTCCTATTACTCTACCCCCTTTCCACATATTCTGTATCTCCTTTCAGTCTCATTCACCCAGGACCAATTGCTCCTCTCCCCGTTCCTATATCTAAGTCGTCCAGCTATCATTCTTTCATTCTTTTCTCTATCATCCTCATATCACCTGTTTAATATTTTGGCCATCATACCATCTTGCCATCACGCTATTTATACATTTAAATTTTTTCTTTTCCTTTATCGTTATTACTCAAACTTTCTCTTAATTTTTGTTTCTCTCTCTCTCTCTCTCTCTCTGTCTCTCTCTCTCTCTCTCTCTCTTGTGTTTCATATCCTTAATTACTCGTTCCTTGTTCTCGTCCATTCTCATTCTCCTTTTCCATACACTCACACTATCTTATCCTTTTCCTTACACTCCCTACATACCTCTCTTCTTATTAGATTCGTCCTATTTACTTTCCCATGCCTCTATTAAACACTCTCTCTTCCTTATTTCCCCTACTCCTACCTTTTCCTCTTTCTGATCTCTCCCAAAATTTTTTCCATTGTCCCTATATTTTTCACCCCAAGTTCTAGTCACCAATTCTTGTTCCTCCGTTCATTTCATTCCATCACACGCATTCACCAAGTGCTCCCACATTTCGTCATCCACACCACACACTCTACATCTTCTGTACTCTTCTTTCATCCAGTACTTATTTCATTTCTTCTGTCCCTTACATCATATTGTACCACTCATACATTGACCATTCACACCTCTCGTATAAACTTCTTCTGTCCCTTACTCATTCATTTTCTTCTGCCCTCTTACATACCATGGCCACCACATATACTAATATAATTATTATTAAAATTATTAGGGATTGGATATTGTTCTTTTATTGTTGAAATACGGTGCCGATGTCAATGCTATGACTGATCACAGGAACGATTATAGAACGGTAAATTAATTATAGAATGGTTACTTAAATTTATGGTATTGAAGATTGCTTTTATACAGACTTTAGTAGCTTATTATTCATATAATACTATATACACAAATTATTCACGTGGAAAATAAATAATAATTCATGTGGTAATCTGTTTTCTATACTTTTTTTAGGTACTGCATTATGCTATTCTTTCAGGCAACAAAGATATCGTAAATCTTTTAATAAAACAAGGCAGCTTATTAAATTATGATGAGGTATTCGAAATTGGCAAACCCAGTCCTCTAGATTTGGCAATTCTTAAAGGTGATCCCGATTTGGTAGCACTCTTAATAAAAGCAGGTAATTTCAACTATATATATTTATAATTATTATATTTTGGCAATTATAATGACGAGAACGCGTTTGTAAACGTATTTGTGTGATAACGCCTTCTTATATGGTTCTAAATTAAATGTAAAAATATATATATACTAAATTTAACTAATACATCTGAACTAATTATTGTTATTGTATATCATTGATGGTACCCTAGCTCGCAATCTCATCTCGTTAATTATTTTGCTACTATGGTAGTATCTAATTATAATGAATTGCATAAAGGATTGGTACATAATTCGTCCCAACTTTTGGAAATTGAAGCCTAACGAATTATATTAAAATTTAAAGATTTAGTTTTGTTTGAATTAATTTATTAATTAATTACAATATAATTATATTACATTACATATTGAACAAACTATTTCTAGCAGAGTGAACTATTATCCAATTTAATTAATTATTTAAAGAAATTCATTTAAGCCTTGGAAACTTAATGACTGATTTATTTAACCAATTATCACCGTATTTAACTAATTACCGTATTTACTCGAATATAAGACGCATGTTTATCAACTAAATATAGCTGAATATACCAGGGTGCGCCTTATATTCGAGTATAAATACCAAATCAAATCAATCATACGGAGCATTATATTATGGAAGGGATTGTTTGTATCTATCTGCTCGTTCTGTTTACGTTCAGTTGCTTACCAATACTCTTGTTGAGTAGTAATAATTGCCTATCGAGAGAGTTATCGCGTATTATGTATTCTCGCCGTCGTTCGTACACAGTTAGTGAGAAGCTGATGAAAATGTCAATAGGGGAATAAGTCGAAAATATGATGTCAACGAAAGTTGTATTCGTAAATGGAGACAACTAAAAACTGTTTTATTACAAAGCAATGGATGCCGTAGGGCGTTTCGGGATCAAAAAGCGAAACTTCTTCAAGTGGAAGAAAAACTGTGTGAGTACATTTGCAACAAACGACAATATGGTTCCGCCATCTTAACTGAAATGTGTCTTCTGCAAGCTAAGAAAATTGCAGGTGATCTTGGAGTTGTAGATTTTAAAGCAAGTCTTGGGTGGTTAGTGCGATGCTTCAAACGTAATTCATTATCCATCAGAAGACGAACAACAATTGCTCAACGCCTTCCTGATGTGTATAAAGAAAAAGTAATCCAGGTTCATCGAATCAGCATAAGAATGCGCCAGCAGCATTCTTATCAATTTTCTCAAATCGGGAACGCAGATCAGACACCGGTGTATTTTGAAATGCCTCAGAATACTTATGTCAACAACAAAGGTGAAAAAAGTGTAGTCATAAGAACAGGAGGTTGTGAGAAACAGAGATGTACTGTAATGTTATGTATCACAGGAGATGGCAAGAAATTAACACCGTACGTCATTTTAAACCGCAAAACAATTCCAAAAATTAAAATACCTGGAATAATTGTAAGAGCAAACGAAAAAGGATGGATGGATAACTCTCTTTTTCTGGATTGGATAAAAACAATTTGGATAAATCGAAGTGCGTTGCTAGCAAAAAGAAGCATACTGGTTCTTGATAGTTTTCGAGGACACACGACAGATGCCGTTAAAGAAACTTTGCAGTGTCACAAAACAGATTTTATGATCATACCGGGGGGTTTAACGTCTGTGCTACAACCTTTGGACGTATGCATAAACAAACCATTCAAAGCTAATATGAAGGAACTGTATACTAAGTGGATGACAAATGAGAACCACTCACATACACCTTCAGGAACAATTAAAAGATTTGCTTTTGACACAATCTGTGAGTGGATCAAAACTGCGTGGACACGGATTTCGCCAGAACTTACTTCAAAAAGTTTTCGGAAATGCAGCAGTAGAAATGCGCTCCATGAGTCAGAAGGTCATGAACTCTGGGACGAAAAACCAGATGCGGATTCAGAGAGCGACGATAACGACACCAATGATGATGCTAGTGACAGCGACGATAACGACAACAATGATAATGCCAGTGATTGCGATGATAGCACATAGTATACCTATTTTTCTATAGTTCAGTTATTTAGTTAATTCTAATATGTGTAGTTGCTTGTTCAAACGTTTACATATACCGGGTGTCCCAATAGTGTGTCCAAGTCCAATTGCTCCTTTATAATATTACATGGAGAAAAAATTCCAAAGAAGAAGTATCTAGGGCTTTAAGCTACACAAACTAAAAATATTTTCATGTGTACAGGCTGTTCTATAACTGCAGGCCGAACACAAAATACATTTTTTTAAATGGAATGCTATACTTTTTATTTGATAATTCGATTCTATTTGTTTCTCATAACTTTCAATCTAAGACTTAGTAGGTCTATACCGAGAGTTTCAAAAGTTATGGCTCGTTTTATGTCAAAATTGTGGTAATTTGAACAGCTTGTATCTTAAAAGAGTAAAATAGGATGAGTAAAATAGGATGAGTAAAATATTTTATACGGGTAAAAGATGAGGGCATACCAGAATTACCAAGTCCAAAAACAGATCAAATATATTTTATTCTTTTAAGATACAAGCAGTTCAAATTACCACAATTTTGGCATAAAACTAGCCATAACTTTTGATACACCTGGTATAGACCTACCAAGTCTTAGATTGAAAGTTATGAAAAACAAATAGAATCGAATTATCAAATAAAAAGTATAGCATTCCATTTAAAAAAATGTATTTTGTGTTCGGTCTGCAGTTATAGAACACCCTGTATACATGACAATATTTTTAGTTTGTGTAGCTTAAAGCCCTAGATACTTCTGCTTTGGAAATTTTTCTCCATATAATATGTTAAAGGAGAAATTGGACTTGGACACACTATTGGGACACCCGGTATATTTTCAACATGTAAAAAATAGACAGCTAAATTTAATTTTGTTTGTTCTCTTCTATTTTATTAATTCTTTTATTGTATACCTTTAAAACTCAAAAATGAGGTGCGCCTTATAATCGAGGGCGTCTTATATTCGAGTAAATACAGTAATTTAACTACTAATGTGTCAAGGCGAAACTAGATTAGTAGTTTGAGAATAATAAAGTAACTATCAGCGATTTTACATTGTAGCGAGATTAATTCTAATATAAGACTGAATGAGAAATCGCGGACGGTGATTTCTTATATATCAACCTAGAAAGATGATTTACTTCATGCATATGGCCGACTAATATTTTCTATTATAAAACTTCGTATAATATTTGTGTGAGAACGCCTTTTATAAAGGTGTGAGAACGCTTCCTTATATGGTTCTATATTAAATGTAAAGATATACATATACTAAATACTAAACTAATTATTTTATTTCATTGATGGTGACCTAGCTCGCAACTTCATTTCGTTAATTGTTATGTTACTCTCAATTCATACATATAGTGAAATGCATACGGGATTGGTACATCTTCTTCTTCTTCTTCCGGTCCCATATGCATCCTGCACGTTGGGGATCTTCCGCACATTCCTCAAATGATTGTAAGG
>WYDF02185006.1:0-21843 GCA_009867245.2 Adranes taylori | reverse complement strand
ATAAATTAATCAGGTGGGATGCAGTTAAGTAAGTTTGAAAAACATTGCTATATTACAATATTATCAATAAAGTACGCTCAACGTATTATATTGTGTTCGTTGTCTAACATGTATAAACATGGTAGTCCAACATTTTCAATGAGAATAATATATTACAGAGCAAATTATTGAGGAATAAACAATTATTATAAGATTGAAATTTAACCTGAAAAGCATATATTTTCCCCGTAGCTGCCAAAGATGCCAATATTTCCGTTTCTAATTCAACATAACCAGCATCCTTATTTGCACCATTGCTATTTATAGTCCTAAGTACAAAACAATATAATTATTATAAGATTGTATAAATTGTTAAATCATACATACTTAAAATATTCATCTTGCTTCGAATGAAATACATCGCCGATGATCGCGAAAATATCTAGCGAAAAGCAATAAATTCCGCAATTGATGAGACAAGTCACATAAGAACCAGGTTTCTCAACATAATGTGTTATCTCACAAGTCGTTTTGTTTGTTACCATACAGCCATAGTTTAAAGCTTGCTGCCTGGTTGCCTCTGTGGTCATTACAGTGACCTAAAATACGTATTTTGTATTATTACCTCATGTATTGGCCTACACTATTCCACTTTTTCTCCAACGAAATGATATTACAAATTGCAAATATGCCACACACAAAGCAAATATCAACTGAATAGATATCGGATATTGATGTTTATGCATAAAATGGTAGAGACAGGTGCATAAATTGTTCTTAATCAAATAAATATGAAGTAGGTACCTAATTGGTATATTTATAGGAACACTGATTCCGAATAAATATACTACCTAAGAGTTCCTGAACCTTCCAAAAATGTAGCCAAAGAGCCAGTGCCGTCTTTACGCATGGCACACTTGGCACTGGCCAGGGGCCTCGCACCTTAGGGGGGCACAAAAATGTTATGCCTGTAATGTTTAATTTGTATGGGACCTCAAATATAAAATGTGCCCAGGGCCACATAAATTGGATTTAGACCAAATAACAATTTAAACTATTGATACATTTTGTGACACATATGCGTCAAAACTACATTTGGAAGAAATCTATGATTTGATTTATTGAAATATTTGCTCTTCACATTTGGATTATATGCCCAATACATTTTACACCAACAAATGCATTACACACAAATGTGTCTTCAAAGTCGATATTTCATGCTTCTTGAAAATTACGTAAATACATTCACTATGATAGAACATTTATGATATAAAGAATAAATGGAAAAACATTGGAAAAATGCTTTAGAAGTTAGTTTACAAAAGATAGATGTTTGAAATTTAAAAATTACCATTGGTTTGTTTGTATTAGTTTTATGAAACCTATAAAGTTCTTCAAGTTGAAAATCAGCACAAACATCGCCATTTAGAACGAAAAAAGCGTCAGGATTCCCCAATCTTATTTGGTCTCTAAAATGATATATACCACCAGCAGTTCCAAGAGGCGCATATTCTTGTAGGTACCTGATCATAACTGCATACTGTTGTTGCATCTCTGTTACAAATTGTTGGATCTGCGAGGATGGATAGTAACCGATTAGTAAAATTTCTTGTATGTTTTTGACTGCAACACATGCTTCAATATGGTGCTGGACTATAGGTAAGCCGGCAACTGGGAATAACGGTTTAGGAATATCTAGCGATAAAGGACGGAATCTGGTCCCTAAAATTAAGAAGAAAGTGGATGTAACCAAGATTTATTTCAAGACAAATACCTTTTTGCGGCCCTCCAATTAATATAACAGCTTTCAACATTACTTTGTGTTTTCGACACGTTGGCTTTTTAATTACACAAATTATAGCACATCTATTTGAAAATTAAAAACTAATTTCACTACACACATAGAGCTATATAATTGATAAAAATTGATAATACCGTCTGATATCAATGTATCAAACATAAACAATTTACTGTAATAAGCCACTGACAGCTCAATAAATGTTGCCAGATTTTCATTATTCTCTAATTTTGCACTGAATTTTAATAGAAATGATACTTTTATAATAACATAAAGTAAATAAAATATATACAACCTGTCTACTACTTTTATGGCCTACAGTCCGCTTATATGCGGCCATTATATATATTTGTGTTCAAATTTTTTTTTGGCCATCTCAACGTCAAAAAGTGTAGAGTGGCGGCGACCTCACAATTGAGTGTATCTAATTGAACATGGGCTCGCACTATCTTGAATAAAAGACTGCGGTTCTTAGCCCTTTCCGCATTTTCGTACGACACACATGTAGCATTCACATTTTTGTGTTACCTGCATGACCAACAAAATTAATATCCGTTTCGTATATATTCGCCAGCTTAACAAAGTTTAAACCGTCCAAACGACATATATCGGGATACTTTTCCTATAGTTCGGAGATGACACCAAACAGAAGTCGTGTAAAAAACCTAAGATACCAAGAAATACCCTTTAAGAAAGCCATTTATACGCGAAGGGCTATAATCATAATAGCGATGTTTGGAGTAAGAGTTAATTAGCAGAGGTACAGCGATAGAGGTATTTGTACTGCTGTGGGGAAAAGTGCCCTTCTACTGATATCTTTATATTATAAATTTTGAGATTTGCAAAATATGGTACTAGTCGATTAGCCTAAACACACAAAGCTATTGCTGTATAGCAAAAGTGCGCTTTGCATTATGATATTCAACAAGTATATCAGGCTCCACATTATTACCACACCACACATTTATTAAATTGCAAAAGCACAGTCTTTTTGTAAAACAAAAAACACCCTATATATATATATATATGCTGAAATGTAATTTAGGAAAAATAAAATCAAAGAAGCTTTAGGTAGCCTATACAATAAAGTTTATTCGAATGTTTTATCTTTATAGTTTCTGAGATATATCGATAAAAGTTTCTTAAACTTTAAACCTGGCAAGTCACTATTAATAGCTAGCAACATGGGATCAATTTCATTCGACGCAGAATACAAGGTATTATTGCAAAATTTCAGCCCCCTAGTTTAAAACTGAATTTAAACAAAAGTCGTGTTTATTCAGCTATTGGAGTAATGTATGCGTTTTTTTGTAATCTGTCAAATTTAACTGATCTACCCAGATCAGTTTTTATCTACCCTTCAAGCACCAGTATAGTAGATGGGGTAGTTTAAGTTCACTTCACGATCAATATTCTAAACCTTAATTGGATAACCTATTTTAATATTTGTATAGATTACGTTTTATAAGTTTAGTTAATTTCTATTACACTATTCTATTTATTTACTTCAAAAAGGCTGTATCATTGGAAGTAGTGCAAGAAAATGATACATACGAATTAGGTTAGACTTCAGCTGATGTAGCTAACCGTTTCTTCCAAATTGGCTAGACCAGATCAGTTAAACGTGAAAAAAACACGACAATTGTGGCGCATTTCCGCCATATTGAATTTTGTAAAAAAATGAAATACTTTTGCAGTACAATTATGTCCACCTATTTACTAAATTTCATCCAAATCGGTTAGGAGCAATTCTTGAATATATATATCGTACGTACACACAGTACCGAAAAATAAGCTTTTCTTTTAAATTTTCACAAAGAAAAGTTTTTGAAATTTTTTTTTACTGAATAAGTTTGAAAGGATTGCAGTGATATGAATAAAAGAGACGCACTAAAGTGAAATAGAAAAAAAATCAACATGAATCCTATAACAAGAATTTTAATTAGTTCTCAAAATTTACCTAAAATATGTAATTAACCTCTAAATTAGTTTTCAGTAAGTTTATAAAAGTTCAAAATCCATTTAAAATTATATTAACAGTAAGTTTTTCCAATGATTTTTCTACATACTGGATATATTGATATAATTTGTTTATTTGAAACATCCGTTTACTATGGCATCCTTTCTTATAAATCATTTACTAGGGTATTTCATACACCAAATTTAACTACGAAACTTACGTAAGTAAATGGACGTTTATAAATGCTCGGGATCTAACTTAATGAAGTGGGTAGTCATAAAAAATAATAAAGATGGCAACATTGCAAAATAATTTACGTAACTAATATTCAAATATATTATATAATTGGCGGTAAATTTGAAAATAATTTAAGTTACTTTAATATTCAAATATCTTGCGATTATATAAATTGGCGGTAATTTGAAAAATAATAACATTTAGTTTTAACAGTCTTATTTTATTTATTAATCACAATAATAAACTGGAACAGTAGAAAAGGATATTATAGAACGCTTTGGTGTATATTAAAATTCAACTACAACAAAAATTTGCATTAAATACTGATTTTAATAATTAAAAATGTATTCATGTGGCAGATTCAATAAAAGGAATGATTTCAATTGTTTAATCAACTTCTTCGATTGTTGGACCAGCGCCTCCAGTTGCACCTGCGCTAGCACCTCCGGGAGCCGCGCCCGCAGCACCTGGGAATCCTCCGGGCATACCACCGGGTGCTGCACCAGGTTGACACAACTTCGTGATGATGGGATTGCAAATTTTCTCCAGTTCCTTCTGTTTATGTTCGTATTCTTCTTTCTCACCCAATTGGTTTGCATCTAACCATGCAATAACTTCGTTGCATTTCTCCAAAACTGTAGTTTTATCAGATTCGCTAATCTTCTCCTTGACTTTATCATCTTCCATGGTACTTTTAATGTTGAAACAATAAGATTCAAGTGCGTTCTTAGCGGAGATAGTGTTGCGCTGCTTTTCATCTTCGTTGCGATATTTTTCTGCTTCATTTACCATGCGTTCGATTTCTTCTTTGCTTAAACGTCCCTTGTCATTGGTAATGGTGATCTTATTCTCTTTATTTGTAGATTTCTCCATAGCGGAGACGTTAAGGATACCATTGGCATCAATATCGAAAGTGACTTCAATTTGCGGTACGCCTCTTGGTGCTGGTGGGATTCCGCTTAATTCGAATTTGCCCAACAAGTTGTTATCACGG
Organism: Adranes taylori; assembly: GCA_009867245.2. Taxonomy (NCBI): domain Eukaryota; kingdom Metazoa; phylum Arthropoda; class Insecta; order Coleoptera; family Staphylinidae; genus Adranes; species Adranes taylori. The sequence goes on along the minus strand of WYDF02185006.1, from coordinate 16,875 downwards.
GTCATTGCACGTTCTCCTTCATAGACTTGAATCAACACACCTGGTTGATTATCCGAATAAGTTGTGAACGTTTGAGTCTGCTTTGTTGGAATCGTGGTGTTACGTTTGATCAAAGCAGTCATTACACCTCCTGCAGTTTCAATACCCAATGAGAGCGGTGTTACGTCGAGGAGCAGTAAATCCTGAACCTGTTCGGATTTATCACCATGTAAAATAGCAGCCTGAACAGCTGCACCATATGCCACAGCCTCATCTGGATTGATAGATTTATTCAATTCTTTGCCATTAAAGAAATCCTGAAGGAGCTTTTGCACTTTCGGGATACGGGTTGAGCCACCGACTAAAACAATATCATGGATAGTTGATTTATCCATTTTGGCATCTCTTAACGACTTCTCTACTGGTTCCATAGTTGAACGGAAAAGGTCGGCATTAAGTTCTTCAAATCTGGCTCTAGTAATTGATGTATAGAAGTCGATGCCTTCAAACAACGAGTCAATTTCAATGCTGGCTTGAGTAGATGACGATAGGGTACGTTTAGCACGCTCGCATGATGTTCGGAGACGACGCAACGCACGTTTGTTGGTTTGCAAGTCTTTCTTGTATTTTCGTTTGAATTCTTGTACGAAGTGATTGACCATACGATTGTCAAAATCTTCGCCACCCAAATGAGTGTCACCTGCAGTAGATTTAACTTCGAAAATACCATCTTCTATGGTCAAGATGGACACGTCAAAAGTTCCTCCTCCAAGATCGAAAATGAGGACATTTCTTTCGCCCGCGCCCTTCTTGTCCAGCCCATAAGCGATAGCGGCTGCAGTCGGCTCGTTAATTATACGCAGCACATTCAGTCCGGAAATGGTGCCGGCGTCTTTGGTCGCCTGACGTTGGGAGTCGTTGAAATAGGCGGGTACTGTGATCACGGCATTAGACACTGTCTTGCCTAAATATGCTTCAGCAGTTTCCTTCATTTTAACCAGCACCATTGAACTGATTTCCTCAGGGAAGAAGGTCTTGCTTTCCCCTTTATAATCTACTTTGATTTTCGGTTTGCCACCATCGCTAATAACTTCGAAAGGCCAGTGTTTCATATCAGCTTGAACAGTAGCATCTTCAAATTTCCGCCCAATAAGACGTTTGGCATCTGCAAAGATCAGAAACACAAAATCAGTAAACTTTAAATCAGTAAATTAAAAATTATATTAAGATAAGTAAGCATTTTTTTAAAATAATATAAGCACAAAAAATAAAAACTAAAATCCTGCGAAATGCATCTGCGTTTCGCTGATTTATCATATCAATCTAAACTTTTATTTTGTATACATGTATACTCAGGCAATCTTCGATATTCTAAAAAAATATGTGTGCAATACAGCCATTTTATTTAACATTTAACACACAAAAACAATTTGGTTTTCGAATAAAAATTTTTATTTCGTATTAAAAAATAGGAGTGCAGTCTAATTTTAAATGTAGCGCCCTGGGTGTCATTACATTTTACTAAATTAACGATTTATAAATGGTCACAAAAATTTGCTTGCAAACGAGCAAATTAAAACTTTCCGTTACCTTGTAATCGAACATTAATTAAAATGGTTCCAAAGCGTTAACCACGTCACAAGTTTGGTATAGTCTTATTAAAATTTTAGTGTACTGTACACAAAAATATTTATATTCAATTTGAAATAAAATAATATCTTGTAGGTTAGATTGTCAGTGTATAAAGGACACTTTAATCACATAACAAAATTCAATATTTTCAGAAATTGAGAATAGGAATAATTAAATCAATGTAATGTTGATATAATGGCAATTGGTTCAAATTGCATGAACAATCCTAAAATTGTTTGAGCAAGTGAATAATTTCCATAGTATACGCACTTTGCGAAGGCCAGTAACTTTCCATTCGATTTCTAATGAATTATTTGGGAATGAAACTTAATTTATTTGATACTTTCTCTCATATACCTGTGAAATATATCAAGAATGCAAACAATGACGTTAAGGCATAAAAAATATTGCCTCATTAAAATTACTAAACAAAATAAAAAAAAATTTATAGCAGAACCTACCAAAAATTGTGTTATTGGGGTTCATAGCGACTTGATTTTTAGCGGCGTCACCAATGAGACGCTCGGTGTCTGTGAACGCCACATAGGAAGGTGTGGTCCTATTTCCTTGGTCATTGGCGATGATTTCCACTTTTCCATGTTGGAAAACGCCAACACAGGAATAAGTAGTGCCCAAATCAATACCGATTGCTGGTGCTTTATCCATCTGCAACAAATAAAGAGAAATATTAGGTAGTTTTAAACACGTGGTTAATGTCGGACAACTGCACACTTTGACTGATAAAATTATTGAATTTGTCAAATATATTATGTTTACCTTATTTATTTCTTAGTTACAATAATAATAAATAAATTCACTTGGGAACACAGTAAAATTGGCTTAGAGAACGACTAGCTCGCTTAAAATTCGCTTAATACTTGTTAATTGCTCGTTTGTTCTAAATCGATTGAATATACACGGCAAATATGGCTGCTTATATAGATGTTTGATAATTTCTAGTAAGATTCCAGAATTGACCAATAGAGTTCGAGAAGTTTACCGCTTGTTGAACGTTGATTGGTCAACTTGACGTGACGACATTTTGTTCTAGATTGTTCTAGATTTTCTCAATTTAGTAGATTTCGCTTGATTTAAGAATTTATATGCAATCATAAAATGTTAATTATAATTTTTAAGCTTCTGTCAAACAATTATAAAAGTCATTCTCACTAAATACACATGCTAATACAAGAAATGAAGAAAATATATTCATCTGGAACTTTCTGGATAAACCAATGAGAGATCAGTATTCTCGTGACGTCACAGCAGAGTTTGCATTTTAACGGCATTTAAGTGATACATTGTATTACATTTATTGTATATCGGGGTCAATCGTGAATGATGGTAAATTACATTCACTTGCATTATTTATTTAAATCATAAATTGTTAATTAAGGAATGTTTATTAGCAAGGTAAAGTTTTTAAATATACATATGTTTGTGCAATCCAATATTTTAGAAACTTTAATGTAAACTAAGTGTTAATTTACTTAGTTATTTTCTTTTTCTAAATGCTTTGAATATGGGTGTCCATAGTAGGAAGCGGCAAAGAGGGGTCTCTTCTACACGAAAGCATTCTGAATAGTATAAAATTGAACACAGCATGACAAACGGCTGTCCTCCCTTGATTTAAAAGCTACTAGAAGCTGTGTACTCATAGAAGCTTGTTGCTCATAGTAGAAGTCGTGTTCATAGATTTGAACATATTAACATAATTATATTTTAATCATAATAAAATAAATGTAAAAAAATTAATGTCTAGAAACATTTTATCAATATGCATTACACATTAGTAGTAATAATATATTATATGCAAGGATGCACTGGGTCCGGAACGCACCGGAATGACGTTGCGGGACTTTTTTAAGAGGCGGAACGCATTCCTGAGCTTCATGTAGCATTTCTATTAAAATTTTTATTATACACTAGAGCTTTACCATATAATTTTTTTTATCCGCATAAATTTTTGTTTGTCTAAAGCCGTTCCGGAACGGTTTAAGATCCGTTCCGATCCTTTATATTTTAACAAATCATCACTGGATATATGTATATTGCTCAATGACTCGTACTTTTATAAAAATATGTTTTAAATCAAAAGACTACTTACCATTCCCAAAACAATATCCAATAAATTAATTTTAATTTCCTACCTATAGTAGTACATATTGACAACTTTAGACGTATAAAAATTACGCTTTACTAGAAATATTGAAATAATAGTTAACAAATAGTTATAAGTTAAAAATTGCGTGAAGGCTTATAGTGTCAAATTTCAACAGTCTATATTAAATTATGAATATTGGACAGAATTGAAATGTGCACATTTAAGGACGCCATTTTGTATCAATCAAGCTCTGATGTTTTATAAACCTGACAAGAAAAATTGCCTCTGAATCAAATTTCATCAAAATCGTTGCAGTAGGATTTGAGTTGTTTACCGTCATTTACCGTTTCATTTTATTTGTCATATCAGATATTTCGGCTATTGTTAGAGATATGACAAAATGTTATAAAATAAAAGTTGTTCTAGATTTAATTCTCTATAATCTGTCATAGACAACAAAAAACAATTGAGCATCAAATGGATTAAATTTAACAAATCCATTCTAAATTTTAAATAGAACGTGTCCAATTTTTCATAGAACCTAACATAAAACTGAAAAAAATCTTATTTACAGCAATATATCACATGTCATAGTTTTCTATACAATTAACAACATAAATCAATAATTAAATAACAAATGCACGCTCACGAGAATTGAATACACCACTTTGACAAGGTAGGCGCTGAAACAGATATCTAGATATTATGAACTGAAATTTTAAACTTAATCTTTGTTTATTAAGTTTATGTTGTTATATTGTATTTATATTGAGTAGCATAATTTTATTTGTATCGCCGCCTACTCTTTCGAATAAAACTTTAATCTAGGTAAGCGTGCATTTGTTGTTTAATTATCGATTTATGTTGTTAATTGATAAGATAACTATGACATGTGATAATCATTATCAATCAATATATGAAAAACCTAAATCTTGTTAGGAATCAAGGTATATTAATTGGATTCCTAAAACTCTAAAAGAACCCTGGTATAAATGGCGAATTAAATTCAGAATGAGAGAGAAAGAAACATATGAGAGAAACATGTTGAAATCACTCACTTTCTGCGTTGTAGTTTTTATCAATAATTTATATTACAGTACAACAAAACCGAATAAACTCTGCGACCTCTCGCTAATTTTGTTCCAACACATAGGAAACGCTGAATTTTCAAGGTTTATTGGTTAAATAAATGAAACAGTATTGCATTTTTATGGCAATCACAATTTGCTTTTAAAAATAATTGATGTACCTATATTTATTATACAGATGGAGTTAAAAATTGACAGCTGCTTTAATCAAATTTTGTTGTAGTTTCGAATTACGATGTTGATCTGAGTCTCCTGATCAGAACGATTTCAATTAAAACTTTAATATCAATATAAAAACTTCGATAATGATATGTTTTATACTGTTCTATCAAATTCTATACTAACCTCCGATTGAACTTGAACGTTGCGAAGTAGAAATCCCCGCGGCACAAATACTAATTATTGCGTACTAAATTTCCAGGAACATTGGATAGTTTTAAGATCAGTGTCATCTTTCATTTCTAAATAATAAATATTTTTTACTTACTTTTGTTCCTTCATTTTCAGAACTTATTCAGTTTAGGGTTGCCAACATAGTCATTTTCGCCCGGAGACTACGGGTTTGACGAGCATATGTAAATGTAATAAGCTAAAAGTTTATAAATCCCGTCTTACACAACAAAAAATTATTTTTTTCCGGGTTAGCATTGGCGCAATGTTCGGAACCCTAATTCAAATTTGACCGAAACTATATTCAGACTTTACCAGGTCCGCAACTAGTTTTTATTTTTTGCGTTAATAACATTTAAAGTTCTCTGTTTTTTTCATAACTCCAGCGGTATATTTCCGAGCATAAAAATTTTATATAACATTTGAGGGACCTTCCAAACACTGAGCGATCTTTCGATGTACAAAATAAAAATAAAGTTCGTAAAAAAATACCTTTTTGTATAAAAGCTATTTTAATTTTTTTTTAATGTAGTAATATCAGTTTTTAAAAGCTCTTTAAACAAACTTTGGTTGCACATGATCTCACACCGCGCATCATTTCAAGTTGAAACTTGATTAATTGAAAGTTTATAAGTATTCTAGATCTGCTAGTAAAATAGTTATAAATGCGTTATAAATGTATGTTTTGATAGTTATATATAATTATAACGGAGCTTATTATTATACCGTATAGCAAACGGTCAACGCTATTTTATAAAATAGCAGGAATCAATAAAAACTTATAATATCACATCACGTGACCCAGAGAACATCGCTCGGGACGAAGTAACTGAAGCCAGTATTGAAGTAAACATTGGAATAACCACTAAATTAATTTATATTTCGACTATAAAAAATATTGAATTATATTATTTAAGATGTTTTTCCGCTAAAATAAGGAACGAAGACTAATTGAAAAAGAATTATAAGGTAATAAACGATTCTCACATCCGACAAAAGGCTTAATTTTATAGCGTATAACATGCATGCGCAAGCAGCAACATAAGATTCGTTCTTACAACTCACTCATTATATGGTCATAGCTATAAGGAAAAGCTTCTTGCGCACTCTATAATGTTAAATACTTGAAACTGCTAATTAGTTATGACAATTCTGGTTCGACACTCGGTACGCGACGAACCGTTTTGTTCCATCAAGACCGTGATAAATTACAGTGCTCGGTTCCGACAAAAACTCAGTAAATCTATTCCTTATAGTGACAAGCAAAAAAATGTACGCTATAAAAGCAGTAAACATAGTTGTATCATTTCCAAATGTTCACTCATTTCCTTATATCAATTGTATCATTTCCAAGTGTTCACTATTGATTTTGCAACTAATCTTAAAATTTATGAAACTTTAAAATTTAAAAAATAACTAGAAGAGACCTGTAAATTAATTGCTTGTTTAAATGACGATTGGTATAAGTTGCCCAACAACACAGAACAATAACTACTAATACACGAAGTCGTTTGATCATTTAGGTATTTAGTTCTGTTAGAAAACGGTACGGTATTTATTAGAATTGAAATCATTATTGCTTTGCATCCAGTGCGGTATACAGGTCGGTGTGATATGAAAAATCAATGGGGTATGCCATTGGCCGGTGCGGTAAATTCTATCCGCTTATTGCGAATAAGTCGTTTGTTGTTCATGCATATTTTCTAAAAAATAATTCATGGACTCGTATTATAGTAGATTTCAAATTGAAACAAGTTCTTTCAAATTAAGTCCGCGGTCCGTTACGTCACTAATGCTAATTAGTACACTATTTACATAAATTATTTATTTCTTAGTTGAATAAGACTTGCTTATAAGAAAAGATACAAATAAAACAAATATTTGTTTATAAAAAATTGTTTTATCTTCATAACATCAACGGTGTTACAAACTAGATTCGAAAATTTAACTTAATCTTTTACTGACATAGTAATTTTATTTAAATAACAAGCGCTCTTATATCGTATAAATTTAGAAATCAACATAAAACGTAAATTACAAAAAGAGTAATACAAAAATGAATTTTTTATGTTCCTTAAACTTTTCACACAAAAAATTAGTACAGTTCTACATATATGATACGATAAAATATCGCTTAATCATATATTAAAACATAAAAGTTTGAGAAACATGCTTATGTAGGTTGAAAACAATAAAACGGTATATTAAAAAACAAAATTAAATATTTAAACTAATTGTATGCCATATTTGGCTAAGTATGTTTGCAATATTTGCGTCGATTGCTGATTCACTGAATTAATGAAACTTGGTAACCTTCCGGGTTGTGCGGATCCTAAAGTGGCGAGACTTTGACACAGAAATTGTCGAGGTTCAGTAATGCCTACATTAAAATAAAAAATAAGTTGGACATATGTTTTAAAAATATGAATAAACTTGTTACGTTGTGGTATAATCGAGGTCAGACATAGTAATTTGCTTATTTGTGCTATATAGATGCACTTTTAGATCAGCTTTCCGTAAACAGATTGTTAGTTTGAAATTAATACACATAAGTTACTTCCCATCATATTATTATTATTATTTACTTTACTACCACTATATGGGAATAAATTTACTTATATATAATTAAAACCGTAAAAGCATGCAGCTCGTCTAGTGATGAAAAAACCGAGAACGTCCTATGAAGGCGCTTCTTAAGAAAATGACAGCTTCCCTAACAAGATAAAAAAATACCCTTTGCAAAATTAGACAGATGATGAAAATGCCTACATTTTTTATGTTAAAAAAAAAAAAATTGAAAAAATAAATAGGGCCGGAGGTATATGATATTGCGTCAAATTGAAATTTATGAAATGTCAATTTCAATAAAATGATGGAAATTTGGAAAAAAGTGGAATTGCGGAAAAAAGAAGAATAATAAAGTTTTTGACTTTTCGAGAAAAATGGAAAAAATTACAACTTTACATGGTCCATATGTTGTATCTTTTTCTCGGCTCGATGAAAACGTACAAACCCATACGTTATATCGTTAGACAGGTCTTGAATACGGCTATGTTATAGACGTAATCTCATTGTTTAGAAATAATATTTAAAGGGTGAAAATGGGGAAAAACTGAAAAATGCGTCCTTTAATTGGCTTTGATTGTCCATTTTTTAACTATATGGAAACTCGTGGATTGAATGCACAACACATAGTTTAAAAGCTAATTTTATGACGTTTCCGAAAAGTGCTGAACGAAAATTCTACGTTTTACAGTTGAGCTTTGAATTTTTTTTACAAGAAAATGGCCAGCGAAGTTGTTCGTGCCGTAGCCAAAATGTGTAGGCTTGGGTTCAAATTGGAAAATTCTTGGAGACTACCCTGATAGAAATTATCTGAACAGTGAGTTAAGAGCGACCGAAGGCCGTGACAAAGCGGACATATTGGGACTGGGGTATTCATGGGTAGCCAAATTTAAAAGTTCTCTGTTAGAAATGTGGCAAAAGTGACTCAATAACGGCCGCAGGCCGGAACAAACGGGACAGCAGAGCTTTCCGCGACATAGACAAATATGAGGACTGGGGGAACTAGTCTGGTTCAAGCTAGTCTGGTCGGCGAAGCAAGCCATACTGCCCTGCTAGAAATTTTCTAACAGCGACTCAAGAGCGCCCGCGGGAAAGCGGACAGCGGTTTGATTTTACTGGAGAAATGGGAGTACTGGAGAAGCCGGAAGTTGCTGCTGCACTGGTAGATAGCGAACCAATTGACTTTTTTGAATTGTTTATTGATAATAAAATAATTAATCCTATGGTGGATGATCAAATTTTTACGACAGCTAATGATATATCGAAATTTTCAAGACTCCACGCTTGGGAATTCACATTTTCTTCAGGGATTAATTTCTTTTTAGTAATTTTTGGATATATGGGACTATTAAAACTGCCAACTATACGTCAATACTGGACAAGATCAAAACGTTTATATAGTACAATATTTCCATAAATTACGTCAAATGCAAAATTTGGGTTTCTGCTCAGATGCTAGCATTTTAACGACAACGATGAATGCCCGGAAAGCGATAGAATACATAATTTGACACCGCTTTTGAATTTATTGGTCAAAAGTTTCCAAAATGCGTATACTCCGATTTGCATCGATGAACAGCAGATCCCGTTTCATGGGCGACTAATTATAAAACAATATAATCCTAAAAAGTACACAAATATGATGTAAAGAGGTGGTATGATGGCAAAGAGAGTGACGCAGGTCAATCAGTGACAACATTAACTAAACCGTTACATGGGTGTGGTAGAACAATTGTAGCTAATTACCACACCAGCTTGGAATTACCTAATATTCTAATAGACAACGGAACTTACCATTTGGGCAGTCTGAGGTCAAATAAGACGCGGAAATCCGAAGATAGTTACAGGAAAAAAACTGCAAGTACGAGAGGTGTATACTCAAGAAAACTCCCGAGGTATTTTTATCATGAAGAGGCGAGACAAATGGGACGTACCTTTGCTCTCAACTAGACACACAGACGAAACTGTTACAGTGGAAGGAAGAACAAGTTAGCCTCGAGCAATACTGTCTACAACAACGTTAACAGCTCTATTAATCTCAGTGATCAAATGTCAAGCTACAATACAGCACTAAGAAAAATAGTGAAATGGTATCAGAAAATTGCCATTGAGTTAATTTGGGGAACAACATTGGTAAATGCGCATTTTCTGTAGAAACAAATAAATTCTACAAATATGGGAATTAGCGAGTTCAGAAAATAAATGTGGACTCACTTCTATTTCCTGATGCTGAAGACTTCAAAGACATAAGTAGTATATGGGACGGCCCGGACAGACAGACGCAGACTAGTCCGATGAAATAAATTTCTTCTGCGCAAGCTTGACTCAACACACCCCGGCCTAGCATATTCACACACACACTTGGAGATGGCGTGGCCCTAGATATTGTGGATGTGAAAGTAGTAGGAGATAGATAATAGGAGAATGTAGAAACTAGTAAAAGCAATTAGAACAATGTACCTAAGATATTACATATATCGTAGAACCTATTAAAAGTAAAAGAAGTAATAGATACGTGATTTGAATTGCCTTCAAAAGGATCTGCGCACAAAGAAGAATAAGCGCTAAGCGCAAAAATTGGATGATTGTTTAATAGGTTCCAGGTGGTATTGCAAAACTTGAAATAAGAATATGTATGTACATTGTCGCAGAAGCAACGCATCGAATTGCAAATAGTAACAAGGTAGTTTTTAAATTCAAGTGTGTAGGTAAAATGCAAAACAAATAAATATTTATAGTTGTATATACTCTCGTTTTTAAAATCTAGGAATTATATAAAAATATACATATTCAGTAGTAAGAGATAGATAATAAGGGAAGGTAGGAGATAGAAAGAGGAAAACTACGGGCTGATACGCATTAATTTCTGGCACTCCATCAAGAAGGCGCCACAGTTGCAAGATGGCGGTAGTAATGCAGATTTCTGCATCAGTATGTCTTGTAGTAAGAGTATAAAGGTTCGGTTTTAAAAATAAAAGTGCCAAGAGCATACAGCCTGGTTTTAAAAATAATAGTTTCAAACAATTAAAATTAGCAAGTAATTAGATTAAATCATGTATTTATATGGGTATATACGTGCATTTTAAGTAAGAATATGCTACATGCAGTAGATCTTGAAAATTCTGGAGCCTGCACAAAGTCAGTTACCCCTCGTAGACGATGGGTAAAAATTTGTATCCAGTTAGAATATGTCCGGTCCTGTCGTCGTTAGGTGATTAATTTTAAAACTAAAGGTGGGTACATACTTGCATTTTAAATAAGTAGATTGCATTTTGATGTTTGAGGTTATGTTTTGGTATAGTATGATGCAATACTGGTAGATTACACAATACTTTTTTAAAACTAAAAAAATATTGTGGGTACACACCTGCATTTTTAATAAGTTGATTGCATTTTAAATAATTTTTGTTGTTTCAGGTTATGTTTTAGTATAGTATGGCGCAGTAGTGGTAGATATTACGCAATATAACCTAAATCTATAAAATCCAAGATGACCGCCGCCCCATATGTAAATAAAAGACGTGGTTGAAATGTCCGGTCCGAGTGAGAAATGTGTCTAAACAAAGAAGCACGTGGTCCAGTTGTTTTAAACAAAAAGAAGCACGTGGTCTAGCTGTTTGTAAACACAAAAACCAAATGGTCTGGTTCATTACAACCAAATTAATAAACATTACATTGCATAAACAAATTTGACACGCCTTTATTCTCTCTGCTATCTTAGCGGTCCAGATATATACGCAAAGCTTCACTAGAGCGGCCGTTTCGCCCGTAGCAAAATATTTAAAAAATAAGTAACCAAGGAAACAATTTTAATAGCGGTCGCATCGAACAACCGCTAACGTGTTAAGGAATCTGTGGTGTGAACAAAGTAATGTTAATATGACTGAATACCTTGTAATGGATCCGCTCGCATGTTATTGGCATAATTCAATTTGACATTTGTTGCCATATATGAAGGTGTATCGTCTATTTCAATAAAATGATCGTCTGGTAATTGAGATTCATCTCTGGGTAATTCAAAGAAACATAATAAAGCCTAGAATAAAATTTTGTCGCTGTAATGAATTATAATCAAAACAAAGTAAAAATAAAACGATGTGAACAAATAAGTCAAATATAAACAATTTGATTGCAAAACTATAATCATACTAAATATTTTTATTAAAAGATACATATAGAGAATCATCAAATACAAAGGTTACATAATTAGGCTGGTATGTATAATCTGAGCTTTATGCAGATCTTTCTCCATGTTTCTAGACTTACGTCTAGATCTGTCACAGCTGATTATTCGAATCTCGCGCGCTCCATATGTTAGGACTAAATTTGCCTATTATTTGTCTTCTCTTCATAGTGAAGTCTTGAGCTTCAGGAGTATCTCCATGAGCTTATTTGTATCAGATATGTAACGCAAAAATTCATTTTTGTCTTTGTGACATTCACTGAACCATTTAATTTCAGCGCATAAATCTTCTGCGTTGTATTGCCACGTACAGAAAAAAATAAAGGGCTGAATTAAATATAATCTAAATGCAAGCAGGAGAACTTAGTCTATAAATTATATTCTAATAAATTTAAATTGGTTAGAATTTAAATTTTGTTCGAATTCCAAGAATCAACACGGTTTCCACGATTGTAATAGACTTTACTGTAATTTAAATGTATTAGAATATTATTTATAGATTAATGTAAACTGCTTGCGTCTAGATTATATTTAATTCAACCCATTATTTTTTGCCGTACGTGCCAGTATATAATCACTTAAATAGTGCCGTCGGAGATACATTTTTGATCTATGATTTATGTTTAAGTTGTGTGTTCAGTATGGTAGTTAGAAGTGTTTTTGGTCCATATTTCTTGAAAGAGCATACTGTTCAGCTGATGCTGAGGTGTACCTTACCAGTCGTGCCCACAGGTTGCGGACAGTGGGATAGTCATAAGATATTATGATTAGTTGCGAAATAAGCAATGATGACTAAGCAGTCGCGGATAATACAGCAGCAACAGTAACTAGACACATTGAATGATCCTTGGGAAAGGTCAATTCATAAATAGGTGTACGTCCCATAACAACTGCTGCGACGTGGCGAGTCAATGCCGCCACTAAATAAGCATTCCACTGACATAGGTCATCAGCTATGTCAGTACTGAGTAGGGTACCGAGAACATACGGTTACATGGTCCGAGTACTCGATACGGTCTAACATCTGACAAGTATGGGCAGCAGCTAATATGGTCATGCCATTGGTATGAGGAAGCCAACGGGAAACCACCTCATTATAATCCCCAGGATACATCTTTAGCATGATTGAGACAACAAATAGTCAGCTCCACTGCCCCAATAGCCCTTAAATGGGCAGGGGGTGCTAAGAATCTCCGGGCCGATCATGAAGAAGATAGCCACATGAAACGTAAGGAGCCTTTATCAAGGCGGAAAAGCCCATAATTTGGTTCAAGAAATGGGCAGGGTCAAAATTGATATCCTCGGAATTAATGAAATGAGATGAACAAACTCAGGGAAATGTCAGGTCGACGGTTAAGGAGTGTATTACTCGGGAAAGACCTCATCACAACACCGAAATGGGGTAGACTTTATCCTAAGTCAGGAAGCAAACAAGTCTGTTAAAAATTGGTATTCGGTTTTGGATCAGGTCATCATGATCCAATTAGACGCATTATCCAGGTATACGTACCCACAAGTAAAGCATCGGAAGAAGACATTGAGTCGCCAATGTTAAAGAAGTATTTAGAACCACCAAAGTTTCGGACATGAACATAGTAATGGGAGACTTTAATGCCAAAGTGGATTGCGACCGAAGAGAGAATGTAGTGGGGAGTTATGGTCTAGGCCAACCAAATGAACGCGCAAAGAAACTAGTTCAATTCTGTCAGGAAGAAAGCCTAGTTAGAACGAACACATTCTTCGAATAACCAGCAAGACGCTTATACACGTGGACCTCAAATGCGGATGAAAATGTGAGAAGCCAGATCGATTATATATTGGTTAAGCAATTCGTCAAAAGCGCTAAAACATATCAAGGTGCAGCTGTTTACTCTGACCACAATCTGCTTCTAGTATAAGTTAACTTAAAACTGAAAGTATGCGTTACAAAGAAGAATTTGCCGCGAATTGATACTCAAAAGCTGAAACATCATCCACGATAATCCAGGTCCAGGGGAAATTAAATAGAAGACGAAATTCCCTTGGTAGAAAATACCGAAAACAATGATTCATGTTGGAAGGGCTTCAAGTAGGTCATAAATGTAGTAAGCAAAGACAAGTTAACTATCGAAGGTAAACGGAACAGGCAAATATGCATGACTGATGAAAATTTACAACTGATGGACTTGGGCGATAGTTAAAAAACCAGGACAGTCGTAGGTATCACGAAGTACATAGAGAAATCGCAACCGAGTGAGACGTGCAAAAGAATGGCTAAAGAAAGAGTGCATGGAAATGGAGGGATTAAGTGCAAAATACGACTTATTCAACATGCATATGAAGGTGAAACAAGCGATTGGTATGTACAAAACTAGTGGCAAAAGCATCCTTATGGACAGAAAAGGAAATGTGTTGACTTATATTGATGAAAAATTGAAGGAATGGAAGGAATATGTTGAACCCCTCTTCAATGATAATAGAAGCGCAAGCCATTATATTATCAATGATGACGGAATATATATCACAAGAGCCGCAGTCGAATACGCTATTATTGCATCCGGAAAAAGCGGTAAAGCTCCAGGTCGAGATGGTGTCCTGAATGAAAGTACTGAAGGATAAGACGTCGATTCAGCTATTAGTCGATCTGTTTAATAGCATATACAGAAGCGGTGTAATACGATCGGACTGGCTCAAATCAACTTTTGTAACATTGCCAAAAAAGTCCAACGCAAAATTATGCAATGAACACCGCATTATCAGCTTGATACATCACGTATTAAAAAATTTCCAGAAAGTAATATACGCCAGAACATCAGTAATACAGAGTGTGGATTCAGAAATGGCCTGGGTACGAGAAATGCATTATTTAGTATACGTGTACTGGCACAAAGATGCCGTGACATGAATGTAGACGTATACATGTGCTTTATCCATTACGAGAAAGCGTTTGGCATGGTAAAGCACGAAAAACTAATCCATATTCTTAGTAACATGGGATTAGATAGACGCGATACTGGTATAATAGCCAATTTATACTGGAACCAGAAGCCACAAATTCGTGTTGACAACGAAATGTCCAAAGAAGTCAACATACTGAAAGGAGTGAGGCAAGGCTGTGGTGTCCTCTCTCCACTTCTTTTCAACATATATTTTCAAAACATAATTGATGAAGCACTGAAAGGCAAGGAGTCGTTTTAAACGGTACGGTCATCAACAATCTTAGATAGACCGATGAGACCGTATTAATCGCCACCAATCTCAATAACTTACAAGAGTTGCTAAACGAAGTAGTAGCAAAAAGTGAAGCCATGGGTCTGCGACTAACCGCCAAAAAGACTAAATGGATCGTAATTGAGAAAGAATTAAATCAATGCACGGCATTCTAGTAGTCAACAACGATTTTATTGAAAACGTTTCATCGTACACATCTCTTGGGAGCTGGTTAAATGAACACAGTGATAATTCACTGGAAATTCGATGTAGAATCAAGCATGCTAGCGCATTAACAAAAATGAAGAAGGTATTAATATGGTCGAGGCTTTAATCTTTCACTACGCACCCGTTTTTTACGCTGTTATTTTTAGTGTTCTATATTATAGAATTCATGTGTAAAAAGCTGGAAGTATTTGAAATGTGGACTTATCCGAAGAATGTTGAAAATACCACGATGGCGAGAAACACCCACCAAAACAAAAGAAATGTTTTGTGGGTATTTCGTATTTGCAAATTTTTTGTCTGAAGTTATAATAACTTTATTAGACACGTTCATTTTATATGATAGAAAACATGAAATTTGACTAATTTTGCCAACTTCTTTATCAACTTTGGTCTAAACATCTTATAAAAATATCTTGTTGGACCAAAGTAAAAGAAAGAAATTTTGGGTTAAATTTCGATATTATTTCATATACAAAAATATAAGGCTCCAATAAGACTACATCCGAAAAATAAGACAAAATAATTTCAATACTATAAACTATTAATATTCTGGGTGCTTCAAATATAAAATATTAGAATAAAGGAAATAATAAAGCTTCCTAAATAAGTAATTAAAACATAATTTCTGGATACGAACAATAAAAAAATTTTTATGAACGGAGTAATAAACCTATTATATTTGGGAGCGGATGTAATTTCGACCGGAAAAAGCACAGGTACAAACGAGGATAGTAAATTCGACCGACAGTTTGAAGGCAGTTGAATGTCTGTGCCGTTAGTCCTTTCTTTGGTCAGGTAGCTGAAAGGATTATCGGTCGAAATTACACTCCCGATATTTGGAAATGTATGCTGATAACAGTGGCTACCATATTCTTTAAGAATTATCGTAGGTGTTTGGAATTCCCAATTATGATTTATCTATAGACATAATCCTTTTACTGACAAGCAGCTATAATAAAAGTTTTATTGTTTGATCCAGGTAAGGTTTTCGTCAGGTACCATTTGAAAAATACCTATAAATTTTATTTCTTAAAATTTTCCTCTGTATGACAACGTTCTCAAACCGACATATTTTTCTCGTAGTGCATTCCATAATGTTTTCTACATCAAGTTCATACAACAAGTAAAAATCAATATGCATTTGTTCCTCCAATTGAAAAAGTTAACAACAGCTACCCAGCAATAAAATTTCAAAATTTTATCACCGGACTCAAATATTACCTATAGAATTTTCTTGTATAATTTATATATTTTTTAATTTATTTGTCAACAATATATGTACGCAGTGTGCGTTAAATATACATCCTAATTTATGGATCAGTAGCGTCCGATCAGGAGCCAATACTACCTATTAAAATTATGTTAATGTCGTATATTCAAAATTAATCATTTTTTTTAGCAGCGAAATAATTTAAAGTCTTAGTTTAACAATATTTTTTATATTTGAAAATAATTCTCTTACTTTTATTTTTGTACTAGCGGACCCGGCAAACGTTATTTTGCCCCCCCCCCCCTCC
>WYDF02184895.1:0-21845 GCA_009867245.2 Adranes taylori | reverse complement strand
CATATGAAAACACGGCTAATTACAAATATCATCATTTAATAAATACAAAAGTACTCAAAACTTCTGAATATTATATAAATTTCTTAAGCCACAACTCTTTCATTAAACCTTTCTTTTCCGATCTTTATTGATTAAAATTCATTAGCATTCGCAGTTCGTGTTCTAGAAACCTCTTCTTTATGTGATCTTTTTTTCGCCTCTTCCATTTTTTTTTTCATTTTTTTTACGTCCTATGTGCTATTCAGCAGGTAAAGGAGAAAAATAAAAAAGAAGGACAATAATACGATGATGTTCGCGAAAGAAAACGAATGTGCTCGTAATATGTCATCTGCTTGACATGGTTTTTATGTTAGACTAGCTTTCCTGAAAAAGAGCACACATTTTATAGCCCTTTATGGTAGATAATTTAAAAGTCTCATAGAGCAATAGGTATTCGACATTGATATATGTGTGCATGTTTTTGGGCAATAAGAGAATAACATCATATGTTTATTTCGATAAATAGCGGTGAACACAATTATCTAATAGGTTATGGACAAAAAAAATATAAATTCTAAATTATAAAATAAAAACAAAATACTCAAAAGGCTGAATCTTTGCTAGTTAAATAAAAATGCATCCCCCAATAAAATTTAAATTGTTACCTCGATAGTAATATTGTTGTAGAGATTGTTCTTCTTCCTAATGCTTTTCTACACAACCTCGTGAGGCATCTGAAGCAATTTCATCCGTAATACTTTTGAGCAAAATGTAGTTGGTCATCTTAGTATAATACAATAATATACATAGTACAGACTCCCTAAAGTCCCGCAACATAAGGTTTTACTAATTTGTTATATTTTCTTGTTGTACGATTGAAAAATGTTGACCACTGAAGAGCGGCTATAGATTACTCTCCTTTGCGGAAGAGAACACTCCCAAAATAAGTTGCAAATGAATTGAATATGAGGCATCCTGAATGAGACCCAGTGTTGCACTCAACAATTGGCGGACAGTTCAAGTCTAGATCTGGATGTTCGGGGACTTCAGAAATAGTGGAAAGCGTTTTAGCGAAGGTATCACCAAGTTCAAAAAAATCAATTCGCCGAGCAAGTTTGGAAGTGGGTATTCCTTAAACCACCGCTGTTTGGAAATATGCAATTTTTATGTAAATGGTGAAGTGAACTGACATAACTTTTGATATTGGTCCGATAGTAACCCTCACTGGTTTATCGGCAGTAAAGAGCAAGGAACTGATCGGGTCATGATTTTTTGTGATCTGTGGAAAGACCGGATCATACACCTCTACTTTTTTAACAGAACAATTCATAGTAAACATTGCTTGGCAATGTTAGGAGATGAATTACTATCTGATTTGGATTTGCTGGTACACACTATTGTACACAAGACGGTAATTAGCTAAAAAAATTCATCTACTTAATTGCTCGTAGGGCACGCGTGCAATGGACTCCACGATCTTGAAATGGACTCTAGATTTAAACCCCATGGATAGTGCTGTGTGTCCATGGGATTATATAAAATCCAAAGTTTACGCAGTCAACATCAGGGACAAAATCATATGCGTGAGCGCGTCACAACTGTGAGCGCATTCAGTAACGCCTGACTTTGTAACCAACATTCTGTGGATCACGGAGGACTCTTTTCAATTATGTTCCGACCTAAATGAAAACAATTTTTTAAATTCTTATAGTGCAGGATTTTTGGCACATCCTATGTAATGCTGTATCATAATAGAAGAATTTGTGATGCGTTTACCCAAAAGATTAATCTTTATTTCATATTTACGTACATAAGTTTCATAGACATTGTACAAATTTTTCCGCACCCTCATGTCTGCGAATGACCGGTCTATCTACAGCCTAAAAATTTGAATAGAACAGTGGAGGTGGTTCCAGTGAGCCTTGATAGATTGCTAGTCTCACTGATATGCTTAAAAAATATAGTTATGAATTTAATTAGTCATTGCATTGGTGGAATACATTGCCTGCTAAATGTCCAGCGAATTGAAAGGGCACTGAAGCAACTGCTGCAGACGGGGCGCCATCTTTAAACTATTACGCCGTTTTTACACGTGTACAAAATTGGCGTGAGCTTTTTTTATGTTAAAATTTTTCAGAACAAAGAAAAATAAATTTACCTTAAATCAAGGTTTTTATATTATTAATAATTTACAAAGGAATACTTCCTTTGGCTTAATTCAGTCTTCGATAAGTCAATGAAGCCTGCTGACTTTCGATTTTGCGTTAACATTTAGATGGATTTCGCATTTAGATGTTTAAAACAATTGTTTAGATATTCCTAGACATGCCAAAATCAACAAAACTTACAAGGAAGGTGCTGCGACTTCGTTGTGCTTTCGAATGGCCAACAAAAAATTGTGTGGACGACGATTTTTGTCAACTCAAGAAGCTGTCGCAGATTTATTAGAACCCATGTTTATGAGAAACTTCCTTTAGAATGAGAAAAATGTTTCAACGAATATTTTGAGAAGCAGTAAATCGAACTATACCAAATTTTTGTCTTCTTTCTGTAAATATCTAATAGATAACCCTGGCATAGTGTAAAAGGCTTTTTAAATTGTGGTTCCATCGTACCGTTTCTGTCTGTAAGTTTTTATTCTCTAACTTATTATTAAGGATATTAAGGTTAGAGTAAGATACCTAATGATATTACGTGTGGCTTCACATTTTTGGAATGCTTATGACCAATTTAGGTCAACTTCAAAAGAATGTGAGAAATTGACTCTTTCCCGAAACTTTCTGCAGAGTCCTGGATACAAACATCAATCGATCTGCATGAATAAGCCATCTTTTCCGGTTTTATGCACCTATTCGTATTTTTAATTTTTTGAGACAAATTCCATCAAATGAATTTAGCGATTCACAATTTTTATACTGAAATCAGCTTTATGCTGCGGAAAATTTCTGATTCGGAAAATTATATTAAAGAATTTCTATTGGATTTTCTTCTGGTAGAACCGAATTCCTGCCATCGAAATGGGCGTGAGTTCCATAGAGGAAAGACTCTGTTCCTGATGAAGTATTTCCATGGATTTATGCTGCATCATCCTGTTATTCATTTCAGCCTGTGAACTCGTGACTGAAAGTATGTGTTTTTGTAAATATATCATCTAAATTTGAGTTAAGTTGTACTGACCATTAAGGATCTTGTTAGTTTCAATTAGATCGCCGCTATTTCTGCGCTCAAATAGGGTGGGTATTTTTAATGTTGAAAGCCGCTCTTCGTCTGGTACATTTCTGAGAGAACAAGGAACCTTAGTTACTTTATTTAACGGAATGCATTGCGCCGTTTTACAAGTTACTTAGTTGCTTTCCTTTGGCCCGTTTGAAGAGCCTCGATGTCCTTGCTAAAGTATGGGTTCCACATTGAATAACTGTACTCGAATATTGATTGAATGCATGATTTGTATATGGTTCAAGGACATCTGACATATGAGATGTGGGAAAGCTTTTCTTGTTAATATAATGCAACGGAGTGCTGTTACTATAAATATAATATTTCTTACATTCCGTGACTAAATAAAATAAATAGATCTACTCATATTTAGTTGATAACCATATAATGAAAGTGTGCATAAAACAATATATGTCTGTCTGTCTCTCTATAGGTAAGACTTAAAATGCGTCATCTTGCATAGATAAATAAGCGAACATTATTTAAATGTTTTTCCGTACCATACTTGAAATGCAAAACTATATTATTCATAACGCATTTATAAATAAATAATTAAAATATTATACTGGAGATGCGTTCTAATATAATTAGCCGGTGTAATTTAGATGTATTTATAATAATGAAATAACTATTTCTTCCGAATAAAGAACGTAAATATTACAACATATTTACTGCTAAATAAATACCTCGCGCGTATAAAAGAAAGGAATATGTGATCGTTTGAATAAGAAAGAGAGAGCGTATGATTGTTTATGTCGCTGGAAGGACATATATAGTTTATAATGATATATATAGCGTAGTTTCCGTGTGTGTGTGAGCACGATAGTAATATAGATGACCGCATGAATTTATAAGAGATATGAATATGATATATATTCCCCGTATAACCATGTGAAGTATGAATGTTATAATAAAGTAGGAGACATTAGTATATGCGTTATATTAGGGTCCACTGTTCCACACAAGTTGTGTGACCCTGGTATTCTATAAAAGAACGAACTTCTAAGCTTTTAATAATAGTCTCCGGCCATCTCGAGCCCGAAAGCAAGAGTCAGCAGCAGAGCCAGCAGGCACCGGTCAATACGTGGTAAGAGTAATTCTAATAACAATTCTTATACCACTTATAACTATATCATTAGATCTATTGATTGCATGTATTTTGAATGATTTGTGTTTCCTTTTATTATTCCGTTAACCTATTTCCTTTTCACGTAAATCACACATTACTGACTTATGTACACAAGGGATATTGAGTGCTGGGTGACGATAGTGTCTATGTACACAAGGACGCTATTGTGACTAATAATGTTTACGTCGCTGCGTATAAATCCGCTAAAGTGCGATTAGCGCTGACCTATGTTCAGAAGGATTGGTTTTAGTCGCTTAAGTTACATTGATACCTATGCTCACAAGGGTGTTAAGTAACTATTAGCATTTCCTGTGCCGTATAATATACTAACGTGTGTCAAACGCTAACCTATGTTCACAGTGGTTAGTTGTTGATACTTCGGTGACAATGGCACCTATATTCACTGTGGTGTGGATGAAATACGTAGCGATTTTCCCTCTCCGTTACCTGCACTAAAGTATATCAAACGCTAACCTATGTTCACAGCAGTTAGTTGCTGAAACTTCGGTGAAGTGGTACCTATGTACATAGTGGTGTTACTGTAACTGGTAGTGATTCCTTGGTGGCTAGAGTACACACAATGCTAACTTATGTTCTCAATGGTTAGATTTGGTAACTCATGTGACATTAACACTTAAGTTCACGAGAGTGTTATTGAAACTAGTAGCAACCTCCGAGAATACCTGTACTATTAAGTTCTGCATATTGAGCATTACTATTTGTACACCCTCCTGTATTTCTGAATGATTTATAACCCGCCGTTAGTAGGAAATTCAGCGTGTTCCTATCTGTCACCCGGGATTGTTAATTGAGAGTTATCTATCCACCAGTATTTGTGTACGATTCATAACCCGCCGTTAGTAGTGAATTCCAAGTGTTCCTACCCTATCCGTTATCCATACTGTATATGGAGAGATATCCATCATACCGTGATAATATATCTAGACTGACTCCTACCGTTTGCTTGAGTGTGAATAATTGTTTGTATATGCTTCCCGTAGTTGCATGCTTCTCACAATTTCACCGTTTCGCTATTTTATCACCGCATTATTAATAGTAATATACGAGCACCGCTAAATTTATTTGTACCACTTTTTGAGTCTTATTATTACGTGTGCACCACTTATTTAAACCATTTGGCTTTAGTGTTTTATTTACTATATATTATGATAACCGCCATAAAGCCTAAAATGATTTAAAGTTTATGTTGTAATGATGATATTTTCATTTGTAAATTAATATTTTCTTTTGTTTGTTTATATTTGGAAGAATAATACACGGTTTTCTAAACCTTCAATGGTCTTAAACCTGTTTCACTTATTAGTGGATAATCTTACTACAACTTCCCGGCAAGAACGAGAACACCTAGTTTACTAACCAACTGAGTTTACTTGACCCCTCAATAAGCCACTGAGGACCGAAGGAAAATCAGTTTCAGAGTGCGGTCTCACTTTAAAGAGACCTGGCACCCGAGCAGCCTGTTTCCGAAGAACATTTGATACTGTAATTATTATTGAGATATTTGTTTGTGTCATTACGATAACGCCAGCAGTGTGCGCTACAATAAATTAATATGTTATTAGCCTTTTTTAGCGTTCCCGCTTTAAGTCGCGAGAAACATTAATTCCAAGATCCTTTTTGAAAGATTACTTTTTTCAATGCACTTTTTGGAAAGAGTGTAACTTTTTTCAGGGTTTGTCATACCTACATGTAAACGTGAGAAGTTTTACGAAAACATGATTCAGCTAATTCTTGGGTTTTTAAAAAAATTACTGAGTTTAATGATCAGATTGAATCTCACTCCCCAAGCAATAGGATTTCTTTCTTTAATCTCAACCTTTAGAAACAATGTGATTTACATGACTTACATAGTGTTCTTAGTGAATATTCTTATAGTTATTCGGTTTCATATGTTTGTCATATTCTGGAAATTCCAATAAAATGTTTTAGCAGAAATGTTCATGCTGATATCAGTGAAACCCTTTATTTCGTTAATAGTACTTATTTTCCAGTTGCGGTGTATACTTATACGGGTGATTCTGTAATCTCTTTACCCAATTCTCTGGCAGTGGGTGTTTTCTGTTTCGATTCATTGATTGATTTATATATCAAGCTGCTAGAGTGTTGTAATATTTTCTCGAGTGAAATATATGCTATCCTGAAGTCTACAGAGTTTTTCACTTTAATAAGGACTAAATTCTCAGTGATATTTATTGATGCCCTGAATGCCATTAAAAGTTTGGATAAATACAGTTATATCTCTAGAAACGTTAAACATATTATTAATATACGAGATGGGTTGTTAAAGGCCTCCCATGCAAACTTAAAAAGGCAGATAAATTAGCTATGCCGATCATCAAAGCTTCGTGTGTTCCTTTCAAAATATTTTGCCCCTCAGTGAAATCTTATTTATTTCACAATTTTCAGGAAAGCTTGTCTGTTCCCTTATTATTGTCTGGAAAAAAAATATGTAGAATCAATCCGATAATTGAGAATGTACCTTTATTTTATTTCTTGGATAATATGATTAGGGGGTTCGTTCATATGCAGACTTAGAAATGACCATGGGCTATACCCGGCTCATTTATTTAGGATCAGTCATAAATGTTCTTCGGGTGTCTGGGGTAGATGTGGTCTGTGGTGGGTTCTGTGGTCTGGAGTGGGGGTGGTTGTGGGGTTGTGGATCTGAATCATATATTCCTTCAATTTAGCATGAACATAAACAGTATCGAAATATTAAGATCGCGTTTAGTTACTATGGGATGTAGTTCTCCTTTTTTGTGGATTCGTTGCTTTATTCCCCAAGGGTGACATATTTTGAGACTTTGCAGACTTTGTTTTTATTAAATCAGCTATAAATTTTGTATAAGTTTGTATAATTTTTATATAAGACTTTGTATAATTTTTATTAAATCTGCAAACTATTTGGTTTCTGATTCTATTAGATGCTGACAAACTATCTGCAAACTATAAGATGCTGACTCTTGAATAGCAATAAGCAGGTATTTTCCCTTTGTACCATCCCTATTTTCCTTTCCTTTTGTTTTCGACAGCTAAGTGTGGACTTAGTTCCGGCTTAAGTCCACAATAGACGTATATGACGGAAATATGTGGATTATGAATAAATATAAGTAAGTGTAATAATGTTGTGTATTTCATTCATATATGATTGACAAGTAACGCGTATCATTAATAAATTATCTAATTTCAAGTAGTCAAAATGATAAATATTCTTCAAGCATTAAAGAGCAATATTAAAATAGTTATTCCAATACATAGATTTAAAACTTCGCAAATTAAATATTCTCTTTAAATTCGTAGAAACCTGAAAAGCATAATCAAAGTAAGTGGAAAATTTATGGCATTTTATTGTTCTTTTGAATTATAACGCTTCTGCAGTTAATAACGGATCGACAAATATCTGAGTAAAGGAATGTTGAATATTACTTTTATAAAAATTGAGAGAATTTATGTGAAAAGAAAATCATTGGACACTTTTCAATATACCTTTTTACACAAAAAGAATTCCTGAGATAAGGTATATAACAGTATATTTAAAAATAATATTATAATCTATATAAATGTATGGTATATAGGTTTTTATTCTGATTCGAACGAATCGTCGTTGCTAATATGTTTTATTCATTATTTGGGTTGAAAATAATCGAATGTTCGATTTTTATGAACCCAAGTAAGCTGCAATTTACTCACCAACATATCAAGACGAATTGAAGAGCATATAAATTCAGATTAGGATAAAGAATAGACAGTTCAGATAAAGAACAGTTGAGTTTGGCCACATATTTAATGAAAAGATTGTTTGCTATGGATGTCGACAAAGATAATATTACGGTAGTTGTAAATGATATTTCAATTCAATTAGTAAATCCAGATCGCTCAATTATAATGGAAAAATAACCTTTTTCTATATCTGCTAATTTTTACACAATTTACGTTCACGATTGGCAAACAAGTTTATCAGCGCATTCTATCAAGTCTATCAACGACAGACAAGTGTATCAAATGCTTTCATTTAAATCATAATAAATAAATTATCTATTCTATTGTGTTAACTAAAAGCGTAAACACGAAGGGTTCCTGACAACATGGAAAAATGGAGGGGTCCTATTTTTCACCGGTTTAAGTTGTAACAAAGTGATGTTACTGTAAATATAATACTGTCTATATTCTGTGATTAAATAAAATAAATTAAATGAATTATTTATCTCAAGTAGGCCACTTCACAGCCAAAAGACTACATAAATAATATCTGTCTATCTGTCTGTAAAAAAATTGAGAAGCAAATCTTGCGAAGATAAATAAATAAACAATATTCAAATGTTGTTCCATGCCATATATAAAATAAAAGATTATTTCTTAAACAGAGTTAAGAAATAATGTATAGGAATATCGTACTTATAATAGGTCCGAATTTAATTAGCAGGTGTAGCTTGAATAAATTTACAGTAATTAAATAAATATTTCTTCCGAATTAAGAACTTATAGATTACGGTAGACAATTGCGTAGCGCGTATAAGAGAAAGAAATATATGGCCAATTAAATAAGACAGAGAGAAGTGTACACTCTCTGCGTTGCCTGTTTATAATAGTGCCGCGTATGTTAGTTCCGAATGTTTATGCGAGCATGAAAATAATATATGGATCCGCATGGTTTTGAAAGAGACAGAATATATTCCCATATAATTATATGAAAATCTGAATGTGTAATACTATACTAGAGTAGGATATGTTAAAACATAGATTGTGGTAGGCTCCACTGTTCCACACAAGTGTGTATTATGTGAGCATGGTGCTCTATAAAAGAACGAATTTCTAAGCTTTTAAGAGATAGTCTCCGGCCCTTCCGAGTCTGACAATAGCAGCCAGCAACCGAGCCAGTGGTTACCGTTTTATATATTTGGTAAGAGCAATTTGGAAAAATAATTTCGGAAAAATAATTATTTTGAAAATATCATTTATGAAAATAATTAATATACCGCTTTACATTAGATGTATTGTTTATTACTATTATTGATTGTATGTATTTTGAACGATTTGTATATCCTTTTTACTACATCTATATAATATTGACTTATGTAAACAAGAGTTGGTGTTAGGTGCTCAGGTGTCAGTGGTGTCTATGTGAACAAGGAGACTATTGAGACTATTGATAGTATTTCCGCCGCTGTGAATAAAACCGCTAAAGTACGACTAGCACTAGCCTATGAAAATAAGAGCTGGATTTAGTTGCACCGGTTTCAATGATTACTATATAAACAATAATATTGTTGTAACTAATAGTATTTCCTTTTCAGTTACATTCACTAGTATGTACTCAAATATTGGCCTATGTAAAGAAGGGCTAGTTTTGAGTGGTGGGGTAGTGTTGGTGTCTATGTAAACAAGAGCGCTATTACAACCTATCGTGATTACCTTTTCTGTTACATGCACGAAGGCGTGAAACGCTAATATATGTAAACAAGGGTTAGTTGATGATGCTCTGTCGACAGTGACACCTATGTAAACAAGGGTGATACTGTGACTGATCGTGATTACGTTTTCCGTTACCTACACTAACGTGTCTCAAACGCTAATCTATGTAAACAAGGATTAGTTGTTGATACTCTTGTAACAGCGGCATCTATGTAACCAAGGGTGCTACTGTGGCTAGTAGTGATTCATTAGCTTGAGTATGCCCAACGCTGGCTTCTATACGAGGTTAGTTCTGGTAACTCCTATGCCATTAACATCTATGTAAACAATGATGTATTGTGACTAGTAGCAACTTCCGAGCATACCTGTCCTGTCAAGTCTATATTAAACATCAAGATTTATTTACCCCGCCGTAATTGCATTTGTGTATAGCTACCTTCCTAACTGTGAGTAGAATATTCCGAATATACCTACCGTACCTGTGACCTACTATTGTGTATATATTGATGTATGATTTAAATACCGAGTGTTCCTACCTGTTACTAATTATTGTGTATATGTTGGTACATGATTTATAACCCGCTGTAAATGGTAGATTTCGAATGCTTGTACCCTACCAGTGATCCATACCGTATATTGAGAAATAGCCGTCATTCCATGCTAGTATATGTAGATTCACCCTTATTGTTTGTTTGATTATGATTGATTGCTTGCGTCCCGTAGTTCTTGCTTCTCACTTTCTCGCCGTTTCGTTATTTTGTCAGTGCATTCTGTATTATAATATATGAGCACCGCTAAATTCGTTTGCATTTTCATTATTATTACGCTTGCACCCTATTAAAACCATTTTGCTTTAAGTGTCTTATTTACTATATATTTTGATTACCGCCGTTAACCCTTTAATGCTTGCTCACTTATTAGTGAATACATTTATTACAGCCTCCCTGCAAGAACAAAAATACCTGGTTAACTTACCAACTGAGTTTACCTAAGGCCTCAGAAAGCCACTGAGGACCGAAGGAACATTACCATTAGTTCCAGAGTGCGGTCCCACTTTAATCTGACCTGGCGCCCGAGCAACCTGTTCCCGAAGAACATTTGATTCTGTAACTATTTTATTTAGATATCTGTTTGCGCCATTACAGTAACACACCACCAATAGGGTGGGGGTGTGTTTCGCAGCACATGACAGCTCGCCCGACAAGGTAAAAAATATGCCGTTTTCGGAATTTGAAAGTTGATGAAAGTTTCTAGAACATTACCATGCGATTCGTGTTCACTTAAAGAAAATTGTAAAAATACTCGAAATTCTAACAAATCTATAGATTTTCAGAAAAATTGAAAATTTGCGCCATGGAAATGTAATCCAAATTGAAGGGACTATGATCTGCAATTGCAATCCTATCAACGTCACGAAGAAGTAGAAGAAAAGTCACAACACACCAACATAATCGTATTATGGCAACACTACGCTTGCACAAAAGTGAAGTTTCATCAAGATCCGTCCTCATAACTGAAGAAACATGAACAATAAAAATACTTACAATCATACTTAACTCATCAGGCTTTTCATTTGCTTTATTTCTAATGGAAGAAGAAAACTCGATCATCCTAACGAATTATTGAATTATATTTAGATTGTGTGTACACTGTTATTGTATGTCAAGTAGAATTTGGGAGATCGAGTCATATATATCTACGTTTTATAAATATTTTATGCAACAATAAATATCATTTGTATCTTATCGTGTTATTGGGTTTACCATATAATAATATTTGTGTATTTATATAATAACAGCGAATTCTAACCCAACCCTGTATAATCTCATGAAATGAGCATCTTATCTTACAAACAAATAGAATAAAATATAAAGCGCAGTATAGTAGGTAATAAAAATCAAAATTACGATGCTGCTCTGATAAGACCAATTCTGTAACAAAGCAGAAAACTTGGGAAGCAGAGTGGAAAAGCAGTCGCAGTTGGATTAAAAAATTTAAAAAGCGTTACAATATTAGCAGTGCTATAATTATAGGTGAAGCAACATCCGTTAATGCTGAAATGGTTGAGGATTGGTAAAAAATAAGTAGCACAGCATATGATAAAATAACTGTATTCATATGGCTTGGCAAAATGTAACAGCAAAAACAATAACAAATTGCTTTCAACGCACAGGGTTTCTCAAACATCTAAACGATTTTGATGACGAAAATGAATTGCCACTAAGTCAGTGGCTTGAACAAAATTCACATGAAAACTTTGAAAATAATTAATACTCCTACTCTAGCAGTAGTTGCAGATGCGAACGTCATTGTTGAAGACTATGTATGTGTCGATCAATATGTTTTATGTAGATGTTGATATTGTTGACTCGGTATGTACGGAACCAACAGCTAATACTGTGCAAATGAAGATGTAGAAGATGATAGTAACGATAGTGAGATTAAAGGTAGTGCTTCTAGTGCATAAACATCAGTAATAGTACCAGTTGCATAAATTCTAAAATACTTAGGAATTGTATCTAATTTTCTACATCCACATGGCGCTCCAGAAAATATTCTCTATAATTAGAATTGTTTAAAATAATTGGTTAAAAATATTCCATAAAGAACTATCAAATAAATAAAAAATGTAATTACATTAGGAAATAAATCAAATGGAAATTGATACATATCAGCGAATCTATGTCTTTTCATGCAAAACTAAAGAAAATTCTTAGAAACTACAAGAAATTCTTAAACTCTTAACTGAAAAATTTGTTGACGAATTAGAAAATTTTCTGTTGATAAGGCCAACAACTTACAATTTCAAACAATACATTATAGTCTCACAATTCCTTTGGGAAATTAAGTAGTCGGTGATTTGAACGAACTTCATACAGGTTGTCATTCTGACACCATATTCAGAAAGATACTATGTTATTTAAATATGTTACAGTTTTTTCGTACGAACTAATGTCAAACGGAGATACACTACAACTCCAACAAACATCGTCGACGCTGCAGTTATTGCGTACAACAGAGTTTGTACTAAACAAAACAACAAGAATGCAACTGAAAAGAAACCAGTTATTGCGTACAATACAAATGTACAATACGCGTACAATACAAATAAGATACAAATGAACGTTGCCTAATATAATGAACTATAACACACGGTTATAAAACATGGCTGCCACTGACAAGTCGCTGTGCGCCGAGCTCGTAAAATTAATAAGAGTGTAAAGAAAAATGAATGTTCTTAAAGAAGCTCGTAAAGAAAAATGAACTTGTTAACATCATAGTTCTTAAACAAGTGCCATCGCAAATTATTAATAAGAGTGCTTGTACACTATTGCGCAATAAAATTCCTGATTTAAAGTCCGATATGGACCAGGAAAGCAATGAAGACGGTGATAAAAACACAGCATTAATTGAGGCGGTAACCGACATGGCCGACGTAAATAAGGATGACGCAGAACAGATTGATAACAAATATCTGAAATTGCAGGTATTGACTCAACATAAGATCATAAGCCACCTAGAAGCTAGAATTAGTGATCAGGTGGAGATTATTAATTTATTAAAAAGGGATAACTCTTGTCATGTGGAAAATAATGATGTTTTATTATTAAATTTTATGATTCAATAATTTGTGCAAAGGCTGATCAAAAAGATGTATAAATTTAAATAAATTAAAGTCATCTTTTATTATGTAACTAATTAACTTTAACTTTGTTTAAATTGTATTCATATTCATTAAGGCGAAGTATCATTCATTATAGAATCTGTTTTTAGAATGTGTTTTGTTTAAACAAATTGCTTTCCCTTCAATTAAATAATTGTAAAAATGTTTTGTCAAATTAATTGAATGTTAAACTAAATCTTACCTAATTAGGTTAAGATGTTTCGTAGATTTTCCTGTGTACTACTTTAAATTTAAATGTCTTCCTCTTTTCTGCCGTTTAGTAAAACCCCCGGTCACTTAAATAATTTATTGGAACTGACAATATAATACTAGATCTAAATTTAAACGCTCATTATTAAAAACTTATTAAAAAAGCTTATTAAAATATTATTAAAAACTGTCCACAGAATAATTGAAACAGAGGAATTCCGAAAATTAGCATCGAAGGGATTTTGTACATTGTTCCATAAAACTCATTTTAAAAGTAAATTTCATACTAATATGAAACATTTGCAGTTTCTTTATATGCTTCTAAACTATAGGATATCATTTTAAACGAAGCAATATTAGCATAGTACCAGGTGTAAGATAAATAAAGGGTTGAATTATATATATGATGGAAACAGGATTGGCTTAGTCTATAATTTTAAATTTAATAAATTTAATCTACATTAAAGTTGTATTATATTACAGAAGAAAGTAGCAATTATTAAAATCGAAAATAAAGTAAGTGTTCGACAGGATACAACTGCATTCCACTCAAGGACAGAAAAGTTAATGCTAGTACTATTTGGCAGTTCTGGTCTGGGGGGGGGGGGGGGGGGCAGTTTACTACGGCATTCTTGGCTACTCTGTATTGAGACATTTCGGCAGCGTGCATAGATGAGTCAAAGATAGATTAGCACAGAGTTTAGTAGTAAACTATTCTAATTATTGTTATTAAAATGCTCCAATTTGAAATTATATCTATAGTGTCAGTGCAACAACAACAACAACGCATTGGTACAAGCATTGTAACAACAACAAAGCATTCGTATACTCATTTAAGAGCTTTCAAATTGTTAAAATACAAGAACTGATAAAAAAATTAAATTTTAATAAGTAATTCTAATTAACTTTAACCAAATTCAATTAATTATCAACGCTATTTTGGAAAAATGTGTCTCATCATTATTTTTTATTTTAATTATATTTTATTAAATTAAAATGTTTTAATTGAACCCCTAACACGTTTAATTCAGTTTGCGTAAGTCTAGGTACCTCCTATCCATATGAGTCAATAATGGATAGGAATAGGAGATCCACGTCACTTAAAAATGGGTCCTGCCAATGTAGTAATCAAATACCACAGTACAAATAACACAGTCCTGCATTTTTTCGGTTGTATCATGTTTTCAAGTTTTTGTGATGCAGGAAATGACCTTCGTTTCTTTCCATCACGTGAGAATTTTTTGTAAGTTGCAATTTGTCAAAATGTGTTATGTATCGAAAAAAATCAGAAGTATAAGACATAGTGACAGATTTCAATACATAGGAAATGCTGCCATCTGTCGGTTTATGAATATAACGAATCGTTGACATACCGGCAGATGGCAGCACTTTCGTCATTAAACGTGTTGTAAATCTCTGCTAGCTGTTAATGTTGACGCAACCGTTGGCACGTGTTCTCCGTGATTAAAGGTGTTTTTGACGGCGTTTATACGCTAAAAAGCAAACATACAGTGTTCGAAATGGCGATCAAAAAAGCTGTAAAAAGTCCGCATATTCTTTTTGCTACATTTGTGGTGAGTTAATGGTGTCAAGACAAAAAAAGACATGTAACATCGTTCGTGCGGTAAGTATATCTCGCGTATTTCGGAGATCAAGACAAAACTTGGACACCCCACTATGTTTACTATACGTATGTTGAAGGACTGAGACGGTGGTCAAAGTGCGAACAACATTGTTTCATATTTGGCTTTTCGATGGCCTGGCGAGAGCCATAAAATCATAGTGATGATTGTTACTTTTGTTCAACCGGTGTTCATGGTTTCAATGTAAAGAATAAAAAGAACATCGTCTATACAAATGTACCATCGGCTTTACGTCTTGTCCCTCATGATCCAGATGTACCTACCAATGGCTATGCAACCAGAACAGTTACCTGAGTAAATGTTCTGAAGTAAGATGGTTCAAAAATTGAATTAAGTGAAGAAACCGAATATAACGAAGTGGATTACGAACGTGACAATGCTCCACAACCATTTACACAAACTGAACTAAACGATTTAATTTACGACTTACATCTGACCAAAGAGGCTTCAGAATTGCTTGGTTCATGGCTTACAAATAAGAATTTGCTCGCAGCTGGCGTTTCGTTTTCCTGGTTCAGATACAGAAAAAAAAGATTTTATTCCAGACTTTTCGGAAGAAGGAGGCTTAGTATTCTGCAAGGATGTGTGTGGACTGTTTAAGACATTCAATATTCCGTACGAAAGCAGTGATTGGATGTTATTCATCGATTCGTCGAATCAAAGCCTTAAAGTTTTCCTGCTTCACAGCGGAAACAGGTATGCGTCAAAATCCATGGGGCATTCTGTTCACTTACAAGAACGGTATGACAATTTACAATGTGTTCTCCAGAAAGTTAAGTACGACGATCATAAGTGGATCATGTGTGGTGATCTCAAAGTAATATCGATGATCAGCAAGGCAGGTATACAAGGCAAGGTAGACAAGGCAGGATCAGCAAGGCAGGTACACCAAGTTTCCTTGTTTTTATGTGATTGGGATAGCAGAGACAGGGAAAATAATTGGAAACAGAAAGATTGGCCACAACGAGCGTCATTGGAACCTGGAGTAAAAATTTGCTGCAAAAACCTCTCATCGAAAGTTCTCCTTACACCTCTACATATTAAATTTTGATTGATGAAGCAATTTGTGAAAGTCTTACGAAAAGATGGTAAATATTTACATTACATTTGTAACATATTTCCAGCCTTGTCAACCGAGGGTGTCTTTACAGGTCCGGACATCAGAAAACTTAGCAAAAATGGAAATTTTGAAAAAGAAATGGAAGTTGCTGAAAAGGAAGCCTGGAGTCGTCTTTAAAGACCTATTAACAAGTTTCTGTGCAACAAGAAGGATCCAAATTGCAAGTCTATCGTTGAGACTATGCTGCAGAAGTACCAACATTTTGGCTGTTTCATGAGTTTGAAGCTTTATTTCCTACGTCCACATTTGGACTACTTTACTGAGAATCTGGGTACTGTTAGTGAAGAGATGGCTAAGAGATACCATCAGGGCATCAAAGAAATGGAAAAGCGTTACCAAGGAAGATGTAATACTACAATGATGGCGGACGGATGGTACCGAGATGATCCCAGAAGAATACATGCACGGAAAAGCCTGAAACAGAGCATGGCTGCTGCAAAGAGACATAGGCGCAACGATTAAAATCGTGAGTTTTTATTTTTTATATTATATTATATTATGTCTATTATTAGCCGCAAAATAATACGTTTTATACGAAACAAAGCTATTTCACTCTGTCATTAGGTATCATATCTGTGATATTTTTTGACATATACAATTGCAATTTGAAAAAATCTGACGTGATGGAAAGAAACTAACGTCATTTGGTCATTCTGCAATGCGTTGCGATAGAAGCTAGACGTGTGTGCTTGTGCTCCGTCAATATATATAATATTAAATAACAATAATAATAATAACAATAAATTATTTATCGTATCGTTCGTTCTGTGCTTGCACGTGGGAATGTAAACACGCAAATTAAATAATTATATATTAAACTATTAAACTAATATTCTCTCTTTGTGATCTAGACATGCCTCCCCGAAGAAATTCTTCAGATATCTTGGAGTTGGTTAATACCCGTTCTGGAGATAATTCGTTTATATCATTACTATTAGAAAAACTATTAGTGGCATGTTTACTTGAAAAAAAGTTGGAAGAGCAAAGGATTAAATACGAAAACCTTATAAATGAACTAGAAGGCGTAAATAAACGTTTAAGTATACGTGTTCATGATCTGGTAAAAAAGACAAAAAGTAAGCGTATTAGAATGTACGGAATAAAAGAAGAAAAATATGAGAATTTTCGTGTTACAACACAGAAAGTTTTCAAACTTTTTACGGATAAATTTAATATCGGAACACGACCTCGATTGCTGTTATCGTTGTGGTTATTAATGATAAACCTAGGCCAATAATTGCCTGTCTCAATTAGGCTGACGTATATATGAAAATAATGCACGATAGAAAAATTGTTGAAGGGTACTAATATTATGATATATGATGATCTCTCCTCAGATGTCTTTAAATTTTATAAGGAATGCAAAAAGTTGATACCTAATCAATCAATTTGGATCAGAAATAATAAAGTCTTTACAATTGAAGGAAATGCCTGAGTACTTCTCACGGATGAACATCTTACCAAGTATTATAAAAAAAATTAATTAAAATTAGTAATGAATAACTTTTTTCTGTTTGTTTGATTATTCTAAAATTTGAAGATTAAAATAAATTATTTATTTAGTCGATAAACAAACTATTTATAATGATATCTTGTCTTTTTTATCATAACGTTTTTTTTTTAGTTTTTTCTTCAAATAATTTAAGTAATTTAATATTTAACCGCATTATTTTGTTTATATTATTGATATTTCTTTCTTTTTTTTTCTTTGATGAGACATGATTGGAGCATAAGGCACTAGCACTTAAATTCTAACGCTTTTACTTTCTTTAAATAATTATATTAGACATATATACAGGTTGGTCAAATAGGCAAAGCCTTTTGTTGCTTGTCTCCCTATACATAGTGTTTTTTTGATTTTTTATTTTTTCTTGTTTTTTTTTTGTTTTTAACAATTTTGAATACAAAGGACAAAGGAAATTTTTTTCTAAATGTGGGAGTTTGAACATTT
Organism: Adranes taylori; assembly: GCA_009867245.2. NCBI lineage: Eukaryota > Metazoa > Arthropoda > Insecta > Coleoptera > Staphylinidae > Adranes > Adranes taylori. The sequence goes on along the minus strand of WYDF02184895.1, from coordinate 3,500 downwards.
TACGGTCATTGAGTGCACATTTTATGGATATTAAGGACTTTATACTAAATGACAACTTTAAATTATTTATAATTACCGAAACATAGTTGTCAAGCAGCGTTAACAGTAATAGTATAAAAATTCAGGATTACAATTTGGTTGGTATTGATAGACAAACATGTGGAGGAGGAATAGCATTATATATTCACAAATCAGTTAAATTTAAAACAATTAATACGTTATCTACTATTGAACAGTTATGGGTACTAATTACAACTAATAGTTTTAAATTCTGTTTTGGTGTTATCGTCCATTTAACTATGTCACGTTTCTTGATTCTCTTGAAACCACCATCACTGAATTTTATGCAAACTCTGATAACATAACTCTGGTGGGAGACATTAATATTGACTTGATGCAGCTGCATGCAAAAACTGCATCAGATCTAAGTACATTTTTCGACAATCTATCTATCGCTTACTCAAATAGCTGATTTTCCCACTAGAATTACATATAATACACAGACTATAATTGATATCGTTGCGACCTTCACGCCTTCTAATACTTTTAATTGTAATGCTACTTCTATGCATAATATTACTGATCATGAATTAATATCGCTTTAAATTAAATGTCCATCACCTAAGTTAAAACCAAAGTGTCAAACCTATAGAGCTTTTTCACAATTTAACTATTCAGTGTTTTCCGACCATCTGAGGGCAATACATTGGCAATGTATTTATGACATGGATAGTATTGATAACAAAATATCGTTTATAAATGAGGCTATTTTGAAGCGACTAGATATTTTCGCACCTATTAAAACTGTTCGTTGCACGCGTTTGCATAAACCCTGGATCACAGAGAATATGATACTTTTGATGTATGAAAGAGATCATGCACTAAATAAATTTCATAAATCAAGAAAGGCAGCTGATTGGAATAGTTATAAAAATATACGAAATTTTACAACATTGTCAATTAGAAACGAAAAGATGGCATTCCTTAATGAAAATTTAAATGAATGTTTGATTATGATTTTGTTGTAAATGATTTTGTTCTTAATACTCGTAGTATACCTATTCTTGGAGTAAATTCTAACACAATAAATTCTTATAGAAATCACTACAAATCAGATGATATATCAACATTTTCTTTTCTTCCAGTTGATGAATTTCACATATTTGAAATAATCTGTAACATTAATAATAATTCTGCAGGCAGTGATAAAATCACTAAGAACTCTTTAAAACTTTTCTGTCCATTTATTTTGCCATATATCACACATATTATTAATGCATGTGTTACTAATAACTATTTTCCAATTATATGGAAAGAATCTTTTGTTACACCGTTACCTAAGCTAGCCGAATCGAAAACACTAAGCGACTTACGTCCAGTTAGCATTCTTCCTGTACTCTCGAAAGTCCTAGAAAATGTCATTGAGATTCAGTTGAGATATCACCTGTGTAAATTTGATATTCTTCCCAATAGTCAGTCGGGGTTTCGTAAAGGGTTCAGCTGCACATCAGCATTGGCTAGCATTACTGATGATATCGTACAAGCAACGGATAACAATCTAGCAACTTTCCTTGTTTTACTTGACTTTTCAAAGGCATTCGATAGTATTAACAATGAGGTCCTTGTGGCTATTTTACACTGGATTGAGCTTTCTGATAACTGAGTTACATTTTTCAAAAACTATTTGACAGATAGGCCACAAAGGGTAAAGCTGGGAAATTTGGTGTCAAATTCTTTAGACTTACGTCAGGGCGTCCCACAAGACTCAATTTTAGGCCCACTATTATTTACAATTTATACCTCAAATGTACCTAGCTTTATTCAAAACTGTCAGCTTCATACGCAGATGATTCACAACTATCTTTTATTTAATATCTCTAAGTCGAATTCAAGAATAAAGTTAGAAATCTAGGCCTTTATGTGGAAAGTGATCAGTGGTTTATATTACATGCAAGCAAATGCATTCAACGTGCTTTTGCTAATTTAAAATTGATTTATCGCAATAAATTTCTGCTGAACAGGAAAACGAATATACTGTTATGTGACACTTTGGTTCTATTCCATTCTAATTTTTGCGATGCTGTATATGGATTTTTCTTAAGTACTGTTGATGAAAACAGGACTCAGAAATTACAAAACAGCTGCTTAAAACTAATATTTGGGATAAGAAATGGAGAGAGGGTATCACGTACTTTAAAACAAGCGGAGTGGTTAAATATGAAAACAGAAGACTACTGCATGCTGCTACTTTCTTCCACAAAATTTTGTTACACAAATGTCCACCATATCTAGTACAATAAATATTATACAGGTCTGATGTCCATGCACTAAATATATTCCTCCAACTGTTGAAAAGCTTCTCCAAATTCCATCTCTCTTCTAGTGAATAGGTCCACGTCATCGGCATAAGCCAGATACCACACACAGCGGTTGAACAGAGTTCCTCCGGGGTTCACTTCAATATTCTTTACAATACGCTCCAGGATGAGGATGCATAAGAGGGCACCACCTCGCCTTAGCCCTCCTGCCATACCGAACTCCCTGGACACTTTACCAGCTACCGTACCTTGACAGTTTGAGTCTACTAGCGTCATTCTGATCAACTTTTGCGACACTCAACTTTTGCGGCACACCCAGTAGAGCCAAAGTGCAAATATGGTCTGTCTACACTGCATAAGCTTGCTTATAGTCTATGAATAGGTAAATGTGAGGTATAGAGGCCTACGTACACCGCCGGTTTTCAAAACTGGTTTTTTTAAAAGATCATTTTCTTACAACATAGTCCTATACAACAAAATATTAAATAATATTAAGTGTCTCAATGAGTGAAGATTTAAAATCGCATTAAAGACATTTATGTTTAACGATCAATGTCAAAAAATTAATTTAACTAATTATAAATGTAGCATCTAACGATCGCCAGATCATCGCATGAAGGAGAGTTTCAAAAATCTATTTGAATAATAAAGTTATTATTATTGTTTTGTATTGTATTTTGATGTTACCGGGGAATGTGAAGAAACAAATTGGAACATACTTGTTTGCGTTGTTTCTCATGTAATATATGTACTACTGCGGATTAGGGGTTAAATGGAAGGAGAAGGAAAATTCGTATTTCTACGAATTCTCATCTGAATTTCGCCTGTTGAAAACTCTTTATATCTAATATTCTTTCTCGTTATTTCCTATTTTTTTTTTAACTTTGCTATTATTTTATATGCTTATTTTGAAATGTATTAGATATTTTTTAGTTTTTCAATAAAAACGCTTTATTATTATTATTATTTTCGAGTTCAGGACACCAAGATACATTGGAAACAATCATTAAGAGTTAAAAAGCAGAACCATCGCAGACTAGTGTAATTAATCAAGAGTAATAGCTATGCGTCTCTGTTGTTTTCCTCTGTTGTAAGTGACTTCTGAAGCATATTACTACTATTTTTCTCTTAAACCCAAATTACGATGGGCGGATAATCTTCTGTGCCTCCGTCCATTGATCT